>CM055848.1:32165410-32175410 GCA_029490765.1 Euthynnus affinis | reverse complement strand
GTTTACAACCTTCATAAACAAGTCAGGACATCCTGTATGCAGCCTGAGAGACTAAACCCAGGGCAGCAGCAGAAGCCTGCAGGACGCCTCGCTGCCACTAAACTGAACAGATCAACGCATCAAACTAAAGATTTTAAAATAAATAAAGGCATAAAATCTGCTTTTTGCAAAACAAATGTAATGAAGGATCTTTCACTGCAGGCACACTGTTTATATTACTATTTTATTACTGTTTATATTCAGTAAAGAATAAATGAAGCCTTATTTTAGATGCAGTGTTCAAATTCAGGAACAGTTTCTGAGGTGATGCTGCCCTCTGCTGGACTCTGCTGGACTCTGCTGGACTCTGCTGGACTCTGCTTTAACTGTTTTTATTTAGTTTGTGATGAACATACTTTTATTATGTTTATATATTTTGGTTTTCTGAGTAAAAACTTCAGCAGCTGAATAAATTTAAACGTCTGTTGTTGTTTTATCTTTAAAAACAGACGGACAGATGAAGTCATGTGATCAACTCTCGTTCTTACCGGAGACTCTGTCCTCTTTCCTTTGTGTTTGCTGTAGCTGGGAGCTGTTAGAGACACAGGCTGCAACACACACACACACACACACACACACACACACACACACACACACACACACACGCACACACACACACACACAGTTGGTTGGTTTAATTCATTCAAGCAGATCTGAAAACAGCAGTTGGATTAAAACTGTTAAAAACAGATTAAAAACATCTTTTTTCACAAGATTTTAGTTGCTTGATGGATAAAACCTTCTTTTTAGAAACAGTGTTATATGCTCTTATTTTTTTATATATGTAATACCTTCTTATTTTATCTTATTTGTATTACATGTAACGTTATATATGTTTGTCATGTCTGATCTTGTCATATGAAATGTGTTCTATAAATTAATTTGAGTTGATTTGTCTCAATCAAAACAACAACAGACAGCTTCAAACTGAATAAAAGTCCATTTCTAACAGTTTGTGTGGAACAAACACAACAAAGCCCATGTATTATCTTGTATGTGTGGAAGTTACTCTTTGCTAGACGCCATTGTAGCGGACAAACACGGCGCCGACGCATGCATCTTGTGCACTATACTCTTTGGTAGAGGAGGTATGACGCCATTGACAGGCCACCAAATGAAACGGTCCGTTACTTTGATTAAAATGACAGATTTCTCTGGGTTTGAACATTAATGTAAGAACACAACTCAACAACATATAGAACATAGGTCTAGACCTGAGTGACAACAACCTGACGGTTTCAGGAGAGAAGCTTCTGTCTGGTCTAGTTGTTTTTACACATTTTAATGAGGAATAGTTGTTTTATAGCTTTAAACAACCACAGAGACACAGCATTTGTTTAAATAAAGGTTGAAGACACATTTGAATCCTGTGTGTGTGTATGTGTGTGTGTGTGTGTGTGTGTGTGTGAGTGTGTGTGTGTTATTCGTACCCGTGGTGTAGCAGACAGACTCTGTACGATGAAGACAACGGGGCTCGGAGCTGATTTGATGGCGTTGACGGCTTCCTCATGACTAGCAGCCTGCAGGTCGACACCTGACACCTGCACGCATGCACACACAACACACACACACACACACACACACACACACACACACACACACACAGGTTAAGATACAGACCATCATCTCAGGAGATAAATTAGAGTCAAATGTTTTCTTCTCTAGGATCTCCCAGGTGTTAGGATGAGTAGGGATGGATAGGATGAGGAGGGATGGAGAGGATGGACAGGATGAGGAGGGATAGAAAGGATGAGGAGGGATGGACAGGATGAGGAGGGATGGAGTAGATGAGGAGGGATGGATAGGATGAGGAGGGATGGATGGGATAAGGAGGGATGGATAGGATGAGGAGGGATGGATGGGATGAGGAGGGATGGATAGGATGAGGAGGGATGGATAGGATGAGGAGCCCTACCTCCAGGATCTTGTCTCCGGTCTTCAGACACTGCGTCTTGTCGGCAGCACTGTCGGGTAAAACGTGCTTGATGAAGATTCCCTTCAGCTCTTCTCCGTTCCTCAGACGCTTGATGACGTGACGTCCTCCCACGATGCTCAGACCCAGAGATTGACCCTCCTCAGGCCAGACCTCCACCCTGCAGGGACACAGAGACCTTTCACTACAGAACAGAAATCCATCCAATAACTGCTGAGATATTTCACTAAAAGTCTGTTCTGTAACCGTGGTTGCTAAGGTGGTTGCTAAGGTGTTTCCATGTGATTTGAGAAGTTGAACATTTGTGAGTAAAGAAGGTGAAAAAGAAGTGAAATCCTGCTACTATAGTTTGTTTACGTAGCCTCCGGAGCCGGAGGAAGCTTCCTGAAAGCTGACCAATCAGAACAGAGCGGGCTCATCAGGAGGCGGGGCCTTAAAGAGACAGGAGCTAAAACTTCCTGTTTCAGACAGAGGCTGAACTGAGGGGCTGCATAAAGGACCAGTAGAAGATCAATAAGGAGTTTTTATTCCAGTAGAGAACCAGAATATAAATATAGAGGCTGAAATATAAAGATTATGTCTTTTAAATAAGTTATTTAGTGGTTTGGAGTCAGTCTGCAGGTGTTTTCATCAACACTGGTCAGTCAGAAGATCATCGTTTACCTGCGGGGGGGTCCCCAGTGACTGAAGGCAGGAGTCTCCTCTCCCTCCCCCTCCTCTCTCTCTGGAAGATCACTGTCCACACACACACACACACACACACACACACACACACACACAGTCAGCTTCAGGTTTGTGCAGCGAGCGTTCTGATTGGCTGACGGTGGAGCAGGTGTCCTACCTGTGGCCTCCTCTGAGCGGCAGAGAAGCTCCTCCTTGACTCCGCCTCTTCCTCCTCTCGGTGTCGATCATCTTCACAGAACTGCACACAACAAAACAACAACAACAAAACAACAACAAACACGTTCAGAACTCGTTAAATACAAATTAAATCAATAAATTCTTCTTCTCTTGTTGCAGCTGCTCAAAGAAAACAACTTAATTAAAACTTTATGTTGGTTTTACTCCTTTAATTTAAGAAAAAGCAGCAAAATCAAAGCATAAAATATAAATATTAAAAACACTACAATATGTTCACTACAGTGTTTTTAATGTTTCCTCCTGTTTAATTTATTATAATCTACTAGTCCTTACTCTGTGAAAGGTTTTATACCTACTGTACTATACAAAAACTGTATTATTATTATTATTATTATTATTATGAGGCTTTTCTACACTGATCAACAGGAAATATATGAGGTGATTTAAGTTAATTATAATATAAAATACATCATGTGTTTTACTTGTTAAATCTGGACCTGAAGAGTAACTCGTGACTAAAACTGTGAAATACATTTAATACAACGTGTTGTTCAATATTTGCTTCCTCATAAATAAATAATCAGACTTAGCCGATAATAAGACAAAACAAATGTAAACACTTCAACTACGAGACTGATTATAATAATAATAATAATAATAATAATAATAAATAAAATGTGGCAAATTAAAATAGATGAGGAGGAAAAAGGAAAAACATGTAGAAGGACAAAGTGTGAAATAAAAAGATTCAGTTTTAGTAAAAATACTTCAAAATTGTTTTTATACTGAGGTTCAGTTTTTCAGTAAATGAACTTTGTTATATTAAATTTCTGGTTTTTATCTGTAAATGTGATTCTGGAAGAATTAACAGAGTTTCACCAGCAGAGGGAGACAAAGAACTGAAGAGAGAGACAAACAGGAGGAGAAGAGGAGGTGAGAGGAAGAGGAGTGAGGAGCAGCAGGTACTGACTCAGTGTCGGTGTCGGTCAGCGTCAGCTCTGAATCAGCTTCAGTGTCGTCTGGAAGATAAAACAGGAAACAAGTTTAGCTGAAAGACGATTCTGTGGTTTTAGTTTGTGTGAATTTATTCTCTTTGATAAAATGTTTTAGTTTGTTTTTACAGTTTAGAAACTAAAATTATGTTTATTTTGTTTGATGACAGAAATAAAACCAGACGCTGTAATAACTCAGTTCGACCTCACAGCCGTTCACATCAACAGATCTGATATATATGATTCACTGTTATAGAATAAATTACTAAATATAAAACAGTTTAAATGAGCTCCACTTTGAGCTGCTTCCACATTCACACGTCAGTAATAATAATCATATATTCAGTCATATTAAATGGTATAAAACTGTTTTTCTGAGTGAGATCTGAGACTCAGAGTGAAGAAGCAAAGAAAAGATGATTAAAAACAAAAACACAGAAACTGAGAAACAGATTAAAACATGTTTTTATCAGCAGAGTGTTTAAATATTCCATCCAGACACGTTCAAAGACAAAGAAAAATAAAAGTTAAATGACCTATAATAACCCCTCCCTCGCTGTAAATATCGTTAATTACTAAAGTTTTCCTGCTGGACACCAGATGAGCTGAATACTGGCTCCTGATTGGCTCAGAGCTCGTTGTGATGTCACAGACGCCGCTCAGGTAAAAACTGAGATTTAAGCTCAGAGAAACTTTTTCCTCCTTCAGCGGAAACAAACTCATTCATCATTCTGCTCAGAGAAGAAGAAGAAAAACACAGAGTGGACTTTAATGATGTTCAGAGGAGCTGATGTTTCCTCTGTGAGCTGAATGTTTACTCATCGCAGGAACAAAGCGTCTCTGCTCTGGATGTGAACGTGCTGCACGGCTGCCACCGTCAGATTCTCACCTAGAAGCAGGTTTCCTATCGACGCCGCGTTCTCCTGATCCGACCTCTGCTCCTCTCCTCTCCGAGCCTGAAAAAGAAAAAAACAGTTCAGAGACGAACGGCGGTGTCGGAGAGCGGTTCTGTGTGCGGCAGACGCTACTGAGCACGTGCAGGAACTCAGAAGTCATCAAAGTCGTCACGCATCTTCCAACCGAAGCCGCCGGTTTGCACAGAAACACAGAAACTAGACGTCAGACTGTAAAGCAGCAGGTCTGAACAGTCTGTGGAGAGTTTGACTGTTCTGTAACTAGAATGACCTCCAGCAGGATGGAAGAAAGGTTTAGTAGATTTTAGTAGAATTTAAGAAACAGTTTAAAAACAAAGTGTGAACGCCACTAAACACAGAGCAACATTAACCATTAATCACATAACACATAAATTAATAACTGACCTGTTATTAATATGAGGATTAAACTGAGTGTGTGCTCCTTTTCTTTTCTTTTGTTATGTCATGTGTCATGAAGAAGGTTTCTGTTTTATTCAGTAACACCATTTTAGATTAACAGAGGCCAGGATACGTATGTATGAGGAGGTCAGAAAGGGTCAAGGGTCAGGAGGAGGTCAGCTAGAGGGGGGGGCCATAAACTGAGATCATGTTTTATTTGTGGAGTGAGTTTAAAAGCATTAGAAGAAAGTCCAGGTATATAAACTGTGAACGTTTCTTCTTGTACAAGAAAATAAATTCAACTTAAACTCTGATTCTTCGGATCCGCTCTCCGTCATTTAAACGTCATTAAGAGGAAATTCTTATAACACGACCCTCGACCTCTAAAAACAACAAGAAAACACTGAAACATGAAACTTAAAGGAAGCGTCTCTATTGGTTTAAAATCTGCTGAGCCTGCTGATCACAGACCAGATCTTTACTCTGACTTCCTGTCTGTCAAAGACTTTCAGATGCTGTTGATGGTTTTAACGTTATGAACCATCCAGACCTCTCAGGTGGTCTGGGATCAGGTCTGGGATCAGGTCTGTTTTCTGTCTCCACATATCTGAACAAACTGCCAGAAAACTGCAGATCAACACAGCTGAAGACTTTTCTGTTTGCTGCCTTTCATTAAACCACATTAAGGGTTTTAATATTTTACGCTGCACTGTTACTTTTATTCTCTTTTATCTGTCTTATTTCCTTTTTAGAAATGTCTAGAAATGTTTATTTTATGTTAATTACTTTCTGTAGTTGTAAATAAAAACCCTGATCAGCAGGTTTCTAGCGGACGTTACTGAGCATGTGCAGGAAAAACGGTTCTGTTTGCAGCTTCAGTAGCTTGGTAGTTGTTACAGATTTGCTCCTCAGAGACGTTTAAACTCCTCCTGACGTGTTTTTAATCAGATCCATCAGACACTCACCTCCTCTGCTCCTCCTGCCCGGACGGAGGAGGTGCGCTTCCACTCCTCCCACGACGGAGGAGCTTTTCTGGGGAGGGAGTTCATCCTCTCCTCGACTTTCTCCTCCGTCTTCACCTCCTTCTCCTCCTCCACAGCCACCTCGTCCACCGCCATCTCTCTGCCCTCCTCGGCGGGCGGCAGGTCGGAGGTCAGAGAGGAGGAGGTGTAGCGAGGGAGACCTCCATCCAGGATCAGCTCCGGCTCCTCCTCCTCTCCTTCTTCTTCTTCTGCTTCTTGACGCAGGTCTTCTGGCAGGATGGAGCCGTCACCGAAACCCTGAGGAACAAACAGCAGCAGAGAGGTCAGAGGTCACAGCTGATGAAGTCGACTCTCAGCTGAACTGTTTGTTGTTTCAGACTGAAGGAAACAAACATTCCTCTGATTGGTTTCAAACTTTTTAGAACAATATTAACAGATCAGCTGATTTTTTATTTATTTAAATGAACCTAAATGTTTTTTTTACTGCGTCATTTTTGTTCTGTGATTCTTTAAACCTTTACTAACAGATGTTTATATGTTGTACTTCATGTGTCTGTTGAAGCATTTATTGCTCAGTTTCAAGTTTTTCTTCTCAATTTTACTGATAACCATCAATATTTGAGTTTAAATCTTAAACATCACTCATACGTGGTTTTGTTTTGAAGCTGAAACTGAGAAGTTGAAAGAAAATCTTGAGATTATTCGACTCAAAGCGACTGAAAGAACGAGATCAAAGCAGCTGATCGAGAGCTCGACTCATTTCAGAAACGTCCCCAAATTTCTGCAGATCAGTTGTTTGATGTCACAACATCTGATCAATAACCTGAACGATCAATGACCCGGCTATCAGATGATCAGATGACATCTGGCAGGGTGAACGAACTTCACTAAACCTGCTTTCTGAAACAGACCCCCCGATCAGATCAGCTTCACTAAACGAGACCAGGGAGGGTTAACCTCTGTCTCATCACGCCAGCACCAACGCCTGCTGCTGATTGGCTGGAGTCAGTCCGAGCATCTTTGTTTCCTATTAACAGAGCTGGAGCTGCTGAGGAATCACTGACTCTACCTTTAAATTCATAATAAACAGGCTGAACAACATGAGACTTGTCTGTTAAAGTGTTTTTCTTCTTCTTCTTCTTCTCTCTTTTAATCTAAAAGTCTGTCCAGTGGTTCCTGTTTTTTTTAGAAGAATCCTCCAGCAGTGAAAGAAGCCAAAGTGAAAAACCCTCGGCTCGCACTAAATCTAAAAAACTTGACTTCCTCTGAACATTAAGCCTTCATCTCTGAACACATAAAGGTTTCCTCCAACTCCCCAAAGAGCCTCCCTCAGCAGATATCCAGGGGAGATCCTGTTCTTAACATTACAATGCGGACATTAGCCCGCGCCGGGAAATATTAATGACAACACTTAGGCTAATTTCCATCCACGAAGCCTCATCGTCAAGGACTCTGTTCCTCTTCTTTAAATTGGGCCTGGGGAAGCCGGCCCATCACGGCCGTATAATGGAGGCGAGGAGCAGACGGCGGCGGCGGTGGCGGCGGGGAGCTCATAACGCTAACAGGATGTTCTGCAGACTGATGTGTATTGGCCGTGACTGCCGGGCCACATATTCATAAGATTTAAAGACGTTGTCATTTAATATCTCTGCCATTAGACGATGAGGACGGTTGAGATGTCGAGTCGGCTGCTTTCAGGCTCTCTGCGGCGAGCAGCGGCGAGCTGCGGCGTGCTGCGGAGCGGACACTGTGCTGCTTCAGCCGTGAGTTCAAACCACGCTGCCACAAATCCATAAAGTGATAAACAGCATCTGGTTTTAGATGTTTATAAAACCTTATCTCACACATCTGGATCAGATAAATCACATCTGCAGCTCTGTTCAAAGCTGAGCTGCAGCGATTAATCGATTAATTGATCTGCAGAAAGTTAATCAGCAGCTATTTTAATAACCGATTAATCACTTTTCAGCCACTTCCTGCTTTTCTTTGTCATTAATTTGCAGTAAACTGATTAAACTTCTGGTCAAACAGAATATAAAGAAGACGTTTAACATCTTTTATCATCTTCCTGCTTCTGATCACTGATCTGCAGGTTATTGATAACGGCCCGGATCGATGGACGAGCGAGCCGAAGCTCGTCCTGCTGACATCAGAATATAAAACTAGAAGAAGAATTCAGACGCTTGAATAATCTGTTAAAGTCGCTGCAGACGAAGGTCACATGACTTTCCCTCCTCAGTTTAATTACAGTTTAGTGTAAATACAGTATTTTATTATTTATGATGATCAGATGAAGCTTTAAGCGAACATGTAGTTATTAATTAAAATATGCATTCAGCTTTTTTACTGGCTGCGACTCAGATCATTCAAAAATGAGACATTTTAACTGTTTACACTAAATAAAATAAAAGCTTTTTGACTGTGAAGCGTCTAAACAACAGAAGAAGAAACGGTTATGAAGATGGAGCCACATTTATTTGTATTATTTCTGCTGTTCTTTATAATTAAACATTAATCTCAGCAGCACAAACGTCTCCTTCATTCTTTTTAAAAACTGGTTTTACACCTGAAAACTCTTCTTCATGTTCCTGATGTTAACCCCACGTAAGGGGGAATTTATTTATTCCAACCAGAGAGAAACAATCAGATTAAACGTTTATATTTTGCTGTTGAAAGGTTTAAATCAAACCTCTCGACCAGATTTAGCTGTTTTTATTCTGATTATTAGTGAATATTAGACTCAAACTCACTCCTTAATGTTAAATAACTCTGAATTTATCACTTATTCAAGTTAAAAAATATTATATATTTGCATAGAATTAAAAAAAATAAGTTTGCTGTTGCTTTTTTATTAGAACATAAATATTTTTAATTTGTTACTCCATCAAACAAGGATCAAACTATCCAAGAAAATAAGATTTTCTCCGTCTGTCTTCAAACTTCCTCCCGTCTGCATCAGTTTTTCTCTTTCTTGGGTTCATTATTTATATTTATTAATTACACTTGTTGGGAAAATGGCTTTGATGTGGAAACATTGCAGTCTAGCGGCATCATCAGCATGCATTGTGGGAAATGTAGTTTTCCCATCAAAGCACGCTTTTGACTTATTATTTTAAAAATCAGACCTTTTTCTCGCCACATGTTGAGTTTTAATCAGATATAATAACGACACAGCTGCTCTCAGCAAAAAAGAGAAACATTCAGAACATTTTAAAAGCTCTGAATCAGGTTTTTAAAAGTCTCGTTATTGTTCATCTTTCTCGCTGATTTCTGCCAAAAAACACGGCGAACAAACAAACAGACGACTGAGGTGAAGACGGCGTGGTGTCGGCGGAGGGGAAGGAGGGGGGAGGGAGCGGCGGTAAAAGTTTCTTCGCTGTTTGCTGAGTGTAAAACTTGCAGGTTTTTTGCTTCTCGCCGTCGTGTTTTAATCGGTCTGAACTGTGGCGGCTGTTCATCAGCACAAAGCAGATCAGAATAATGTGATGGCAGCAGCAGCAGCAGCAGCAGCAGCAGCAGCTCGTCTCCCTACATGTGACCTCTAAAAGTTAACGAGGTGTGGATGTGTAACGGGGGTCTCTCTCTGGTCAGCGGGCTGGCGTGACAGAGAACGATCCGGCGTCCAAGTGACAGCGCCGAGCGTTGGGCGAGCCTTAATGGAAAGCCATCAGAGACCTGTGGGCTGTGAAAAAACCTCTTCAGCCAAATGAGCTGCATATAAAACAGGAAATAAAAAACCGCAGCGGCGAGGACGGAGGACAGAAAGTAAAACAGTAGACACACACAGAGAGAGAGAGAGCAGCTGAACTCAGAGGACGACGGTTTATCTTCTTATTAAGTTATTTACTTCTTTATTTAGGGATTCACATTAATGTCTTA
>CM055848.1:32061071-32165310 GCA_029490765.1 Euthynnus affinis | reverse complement strand
TTCTGGTCAGACAAGTGTTTTTGTTCTGAGAAAACTGGTGAACGCCACAAATTCTCTTTAATCTCTCGTACCGGCCACTCAAGAACAAATCTGTTCATACGAGAGCTTCTTCTACGCTGAAACACAAAGAACATCTGAAACATCACGAAGCCCAAAACAGCAAAAACAAACCAGACCGAACAGGGTGTCCACATACTTTTGGCCATATGGTGTTCAGTGTGTGTGTGTGTGTGTGTGTGTGTGTGCGTGTGTGTTACCTTTGGAACAGGCAGGTGTGTGTTGTTGGCAGAGAAACACGGCTGCTGTTTGGTTCCTCAACCTACAAACAGGATCCAGATCAGAGAAATCAACACGAAGCTGTGAGAAAAGATCTGATCTGCAGTGATGACCAGAAACTAAAAGATCTGGACCTCAAACTAGAAGACCTGGACCTGGACTTACCACCAGAGGCTTGCGGATGCCCAGGCGGACGGTTCCGGGCGGACGGACTTCAGGACCTCCCACGGCCTCGGCCAGAGTGTGCAGGTCCACCTCGGTCTGGTTGACGGACACCAGCTGGTCTCCAGGAAGGAGACCCCCGTGACGCTCAGCAGAACCACCAGGAACCAGAGAACGGATCACCATCACACAGCGACCCGGATCGAGCGGATCTGTGGAGAAGAGAGAAGAGCAGGTTTAATGATTGAAACCACAAACAGATGGAGAACGTTTACCGGTCAGATGGAGAACGTTTACTGGTCATATGGAGAACGTTTACTGGTTCAGATGGAGAACGTTTACCGGTCAGATGGAGAACGTTTAACCAGTCAGATGGAGAACGTTTACTGGTTCAGATGGAGAACGTTTACCGGTCAGATGGAGAACGTTTACTAGTCAGATGGAGAACGTTTACAGGTCAGATGGAGAACGTTTACTAGTCAGATGGAGAATGTTTACCGGTCAGATGGAGAACGTTTCTCAGTCAGATGGAGAACGTTTACCGGTCAGATGGAGAACGTTTACCGGTCAGATGGAGAACGTTTCCTGGTCAGATGGAGAACGTTTACTGGTCAGATGGAGAACGTTTCTCAGTCAGATGGAGAACGTTTACCGGTCAGATGGAGAAACGTTTACTAGTCAGATGGAGAACGTTTACTGGTCAGATGGAGAACGTTTCTCAGTCAGATGGAGAACGTTTTACCGGTCAGATGGAGAACGTTTACCGGTCAGATGGAGAACGTTTCCTGGTCAGATGGAGAACGTTTACTGGTCAGATGGAGAACGTTTACTGTCAGATGGAGAACGTTTCCTGGTCAGATGGAGAACGTTTACCGGTCAGATGGAGAACGTTTACCGGTCAGATGGAGAACGTTTCCTGGTCAGATGGAGAATGTTTTACTGGTTCAGATGGAGAACGTTTCCTGGTCAGATGGAGAATGTTTACTGGTCTAGGATGGAGAACGTTTACTAGTCAGATGGAGAACGTTTCCTGGTCAGATGGAGAACGTTTCCTGGTCAGATGGAGAACGTTTACTAGTCAGATGGAGAACGTTTCCTGGTCAGATGGAGAACGTTTACCGGTCAGATGGAGAACGTTTACCGGTCAGATGGAGAACGTTTACTGGTCAGATGGAGAACGTTTACTGGATCAGATGGAGAACGTTTACTGGTTCAGATGGAGAACGTTTACTAGTCAGATGGAGAACGTTTACTGGTCAGATGGAGAACGTTTTACTGGTCAGATGGAGAACGTTTACTGGTCAGATGGAGAACGTTTACTAGTCAGATGGAGAACGTTTACTGGTCAGATGGAGAACGGTTTACCGATCAGATGGAGAACGTTTACCGGTCAGATGGAGAACGTTTACCGGTCAGATGGAGAACGTTTACTGGTCAGATGGAGAACGTTTCTCAGTCAGATGGAGAACGTTTACTAGTCAGATGGAGAACGTTTACCGGTCAGATGGAGAACGTTTCTCAGGCTGCACTTCACAGAAAAACACAGTGTGAGAAGCTTCTACTCAGCGACGTTTCAGCAGAGAAGAAAGATTAAAAACTCCACTGAAAAGAACATAACGATGTGATGGATCTTGTTAACGAGTCATTTAAGTTCCATTTTTACTGAATTAAATCCACATTTACTGATAAAATATAGATTTAACTCCTCTGCTGCTGACTTTATCTTTAAAGCTTCATCATGTTGCTGCTTCTCACCTACAAACTGTGTGTTTACATTTAGTAGTTTGGTGTCAGTGTTGTTACCTCACAGAGAATACTGATCAGTTTTTCTACTGTTGAAACATCACTTTATATACTCAGTTTTTTTGTTTTATCATCCAAATGAAACATTTACTGTAACAAACAGAACAATTTATTAATGTTTTACACAGCTGTTAATTAGTTTATCAAAGCTTAATTCCTTTAGTTTTACAGAACAGTGCAGAACTTTATGATGCTTTAATTATTTCCTCATTTCATGACGGTTTTATGGGGAAACAAAATGTGTAATTTGGTGTCAATTATGAAGTTTAATTAGCTGCAGTGAGTTTATATGAAGCAGTTGATTTCCAGAAGAACTTTATTTTTAAAAAAGCATCTAATTATCTTCACATCATGTGTTTATTATTATTATTGAAAATAAACTGTTAAATTGTTTGTTTACATCTAGAAATTGCACATTTTTGCATGTTCAGTATCAAACACCGTCTCTATTTTACACATAATTTACACCAAATGACACATTTATTTCCCAGAACACTGAATAATTATTATGCTGGAAAAAAAAACACTTTGTCAAAGTGAAAACTAAAAATGTTTTATATGTTAAATAAAAGGAAAAAAAGGTCATAAAAAGAACAAAAACACAGAGAAAGACTGAAAGAAACCAACAAGACAAGAAGTGAAATACACAGAGTGACAGGCAGGGGGAGACAGAGACCAGAAAACACACACACACACACACACACACACACTCTCCAATGAGACCGCCTTCACAGTAACCGACAGCGAGGAGGTCAGAGGTCACGGATCAGACAGCGACTGAGGAGCTGAGAGACGAGACGCTGCAGAGCTGAACGGACTCGTTACAAACACTCATTCAGGAAGTGGAGACGTTGAGAACAAACTGTTTTCACGCCGCTTCAGAGACGCTCAGCCGTCGTCCAGCAGCAGGAAGTCGACGCAACGTCAACAGTTGACGTTTAAAGACGGTAATAAACGTCATAAAGTGCTGCTCTAACGTCTGATATCACAACAAACTGAAGTTTCAGTCTGCAGATCAGCTGAAATCTGAGCTGACGGGCAGAAAAATAAAGTAAAATGAGGCCAAAGTAGAAAATAAAGTTCTGTTAAAATGAGATTTTTGAGCAGAAAGGAAAATATTTAATGTTGTATTTGTATTTAATTCAGTAAATAAAAGTTTAAAGATGTTAAACTGTTGTTCAAAATGTTTTTAAATGTTTTTAAATGTTGTTTTATGTTGTTTTATGTTGTTTATTATGTTTGTGGGAAACGTTTTAATAACACTTGAGAACTAACTGAAGAGGCTGAATGTGATCAATAAGACGTTTATTAAGTGGCTTCTTCCTACTAACAGCTGAGTGATCACATTATTGATCACTCAGCAGGAACAGCCAATCAGAGATATGGATCCTTTATTATTCTTTATTTCTGCTGCATCATTTTAAAAAAAATAAAATAAAAATCTTTATTAGTTTTATTATTACAGTGAAGATTAAATGTGAGTTTGTGTTTAATCTTTAAATCTGCAGGATTAATAAACATGAAATGATCAATAATCAGATTTAAAATGTAGAAATATAAAAAAAACTGGCAACATCAGGACAATTTAGATCAATGAAGATGATCAGAAAGTGATTGATCATTAAAACTTTATTATTTATTTATTTATTCTGGGTTGTTTTATAAATATAAATTAAGAAAGTAAAAGTAGTTTAACATCAATAATAAATAACATAAAAGACTAAAACCTCTCTGTTATTATTGATCAGGATCAATCATATTTAGTCCAGTTGATATAATAATAATAATAATAATAATAATAATAATAATAATAATAATAATAATAATAATAACTCAGACGCTTCAAACAGTAACGAGAAGAATCATTAATTGAATTTGTTTTATTTACAGAACTGAGTGATGTTTTATTATTATTATTATCATTATTATTATTATTATTATTTACTAATTTCTTTATAAATTTTGTGGAAATTAAAACGTAATTTGTTTCCAATTTTTGGGTGAAAACTGAGAAAAAGTTATGAGACGTTTTAATATTTAGTTAAAGTTGTGTTGAGTTTAAACACAGTTGTAAGAAGCTGCTCTATTTAAACATCTTTTCATCATTTATTTATTATTATTATTGAAAACTTAAACACCTGTAATTATTAGAAAATGAACCCTGAGAACATTTTAATGGATTAAAAACCTCAAACATGAAGCTCTGAATCTGTTAAACCTCCTCTGGCAGCTTTAAAATAAAGTGAGGATGTAATTTATCATCCTATTACAGGAGGAGATCTCCTCCTGTGGACCACCTGGACCTCCAGCCACACCAGAGGCTCCAGGAGGACCAGGGAGGACCAGGGAGGACCAGGGAGGACCAGGGAGGACCAGGGAGGACCAGGGTCCAGGTCCCGCCAGCATCCCAACACCTCAGAGACGCCTAGAAACCCATCAAACCTCCTCCTGGTTGGAGCAGATGTACATTTTGTGAATTCCCCGGTGTTGCAGCCGGGGCATCGCCCGCGCTCGCAGTACGAGCCGCTCTGCCAAGTTTCAGGCAGCCAGAACAAAGCGGCGCTGTATTTTTAGACGGAACAACATGGCTACAGGTGGCGAGGAGTCAGAACTCAAGTCCTCCAACTCCTACAAGATCCTCCGGAAAAAGACAAGAGAGAGGAGAGAGAGAGGAGAGAGAGAGGTGCTGAAGAGGAGATATCAGAAAACGTAGGAGAAAGCGTGAGCTGAGAAAATAAAGAAATTAAAAAATGGACTTTGCCAAAAGTAGTGAAATGTTTCAGTAACACACACACACACAACACACACACACACACACACACACACACACACACACACACACATATGTAGGTTGCAGCGAGTCTACATAAAGTTAGACTTTTTAAGACCTTTATGGTTTCTGTCAGAATGAAACTACTGAAATAAACACAGAGTCAAAGTATTTTTAGGAGCTGTGAGGTTTTATATTTCTACTTTAGATACATTCAGCACCTCCGAGGTTTCATAATAAAAGCACTTTCTGTATATTTTCTCTTCTTCTTCGGACGATACTTTAAGTTTGAGTCTGTTTTTCTTGTTTTAGGCTCCTCAGTTCCAACAGATTTCACAGGTTTAATAGTTTTAGATTATAGCGACATGCAGGTGTCTCTCTTTTATTTTGTAGGCTTGAACCTGATTATTTAATAATAATAATAATTTTACAGAGAAGCTGCATCGAGAAACTATTTAAATCATTTGATTCATCGTTTTAAGTCGTTTTTATATTCTCTCATTTCTGCTCCTCCAATCAGTTTCTCTCTGTTTTATATCGTCATGACGACGGTCGTCCTTTTTTAACTTCCTGTTTACCTCGTTTGTGAAGAGTTAAAGCTGACACATCACACTTCAGGCCTTTTTCCACACTGTGTGTTTGATGTTCAGTGTGACTGGATCGAGGAGGAACGTCAGATTCAACAGATTTTTGCTCTCCTCTTATTATTTTCTTCCTTGTCTTACTTTAATTTGACTTCAGCTGATATTTGTTTACGTTTTTTGTAAAAGTCGTGTGAATCAGCTGTTAGCAGCTTCCTGTCAGTGATGACTGTGATGCTTCTCAGGCAGGATCTGAAGTTATTATCACTGTTTTTCTTCTATTATTTCTATTTATTATTTGCATTTATGGAGGTTTGTGTGTAATAATGTGTGTGTGTGTTCAGATTTATGACTCCGGTTCAGATTATAATCAGATTCAGTGTTTCTACAGTCTGAACTTTAACTGTTGTTTTTATTCTCTGCAGCTTCAGACTGAGAAACATTTACGATGTAAACTTGATGCCTTCGTTTCAGATTTCACATTTTTTTCTGAAACACGTCACGTTTATATTTTGTCATTTGATGAAGAGTCGCAGTACGAATAAAAATCAAAAATCCAACCAGGTACGAGTGTGATGAGAAAGAAACTAGAAAGAGTTTTTGTTGTTTTTTTGAATGAAAGTGAGAAACATCATGAAGCAGACACGTGCAAAAGAAAATAGTGCATCAATAAATCAAGTGTTGAAGAGTTAAAGGAGCTCCTGTGTTGAGATGTCGATGACAGAACTGAGTTTTCAGTTGTTTCCTGAACGCACCGTGCAGAACGCGTGGAGCTGCGTCGCTCTTTATGTCGATAAACCAAAACAATTAATCAAGAAAATAATCGACAGATTAATCGATTATGAAAATAATCAGTAGTTTGATGATGGAAAAGTTTCTGTTTGGTCTCCTCACAACATGGAAGCTAAAACCTGTCAGTTTATTGGTGAAATTAACTTTATTTATTCATTTAAAACGGCAGATTTTCATCAGCTGTGACGATTAAAATGTTTAACAACCACATACGATATAATATTCAGCTGTCCACATACATTTGGCCACGCAGAGTGAACCTACAGCAGATATTAATCTTCTGTTTTCTATAATATCGTTAAAGGTTTCCCGTCTTTTAGGGGATAAATTTATCAGATGTTTGGTGCTGACATCATCTGAACTGCATGATGTTTATGGGAAAACCTGAACCTGCTTCTTCCTCTCAGATAAGAACATCATCTCTGCAACAGAAGAAGAAGAAATAAAACAAGAAAAAAAGGTGTGAAACTGGTCGCATTTTTAAAAGGTGTCAGGTTTTAGTGGAAACTATCAGCGCGAGTCCAGACAGACAGATCAGATCAGCTTCTTCTCTTATTGCCTCCAACCATCTTTCACTCAACTCTGACAGCCTGAGAGTCAGTAACAGGAAACACTTTGGCAGGAACAGCGCACCGACATGCCCTTGGGCGAGAGACATAGAGGGAGAGAGGGAGAGAGAGAGAGAGAGAGGGAGAGAGAGGGAGAGAGAGAGAGAGAGAGAGAGAGAGAGAGAGAGAGAGAGAGACAGAGGGAGAGAGAGAGGATTCGTTGCAGGTCAGTTTCACTCTGGGCTGAAATGTTTGACTGTTTCTGGTTTTCACGGCTGAAGACTTTAAATCACTTTAAATATTAAGAAAGACGAATGTTAGTCTGTTTGTTTCTGTTATAAACTGTTAAAAAAAATGTTGCTTTTGCTGCATTTTTATGTTAAAGTGACAAAACAGTTAAAAGATGTTAATAAAGTCCGTCTAACTTTGTTTTATTCTGAGTGTTTCATATTAAAAAAGTCGTCTTATAGTGAAGACAACATGTCAAAACACGACATTCAGCTGATACAGAAATAAAGAATAAAGTGTGAGACGACGAGGAGACGCTTGGTTCTGGTTGAAAAGTGAGAATATTTAGTATTTTAACGACAATTCAGGACAATAAAAGGATTTCTGGAAACAGGAGGAGGATATTAATAATCAACACTGAATTAAATGACCTCTGGTGTAAAATGTGTTTTATTTATAAACTTTAAAACCTCAAATATGAAAATGACTTGAAATCTGTTTGGAAAGTTTGTCAAACAACAAAAAAACTAAAAGATTTATCACAAAAATGTTATAAATTATAAAGAGTGACGGATTTCAAAAGGAGTTTAATTGATTTTAAATTGATTTTAAGTAAAAAAAAATCACAATAAAGCATCTTAAAGTGATGCAGAAACCAACTGTGTGTAGTTTAATCATAATTAAAACATATTGTTGTTGCTCTCTCTCCGCTCATCAATACATATCACTCAGCTGCTGTTTACATTTATCATCTTTTTCATTGTCATTGTTGTTGTTTGTTATTATTTTTGTTTGTTTATTTGCTTTATTTATTAATCATATAATATCAGATATTTAGAGAGTAAAGACAAAATGAAGAAAGCAAGAAAAGGTGGAGACGTTTTCAGACAGAGAGGACGTTTAGTGTCGAGTTAAACATGTTTGTTCAGAGAGACTAAAAACCTGCTGTCTGATGCTGCTGATGATCATTTTAATGTGGTTTTTCTTCGTCCACTGATCGCTGTCTGTGTTTATCCAGTTATTAAAATATTAAAATTATTGTCTCCATTCTCAGATGGAGTTAAAATACAAAATATTCTCACTTTTCAACAACAATTCAGGACAATAAGAAGATTTCTGGAAGATATTTAGACGCAAAGACAAATGAAGAAAGTCAGAAAAACACCTGAAGGTGACGACGTTTTAGTTTGTGGAGACATTTTAGGAAGTTTGGGACATTTTCAGACGGAGAGGAGACAAAGTGAGGACGTTTTGTGTCGAGTTAAACATGTTTGTTCAGAGAGACTATAAACCTGCTGTCTAAAAACTCCAACCAAACCTACAGCATGCAAACAGAAACAGATCCAGAGGCCGGGTCAGTCTGGGTAAATGATAATCCGCCCTGCTGGGACGCTCGTCAGCCTGAAGGCGGCGTGTAAGACCAGAGGTTCCTCTTCACTCCGGAGGCCCCCCGGAGGCCTCTGAGGGCCTCTGAGGGCCCCTCGCAACGCTTAAACCCTCCAACAAACCTACTGCTGCTGCTCGGTCTGCCAGACTGTCTGCCGCCGCCACACCGAGCCTGACCTCTGTGATGCCGTATATTATTCCTCCTGCGGGGGGAGGTCAGAGGTCAGACGACACCTACAGAACAACTACGTTAAAAAAAAAAGGCGCGTCTGCCTTTTGTGTCCTCCCACGCAAACACTCATCATCTGCTGCTGGAGACAGGAAGCAGACGCAGAGAGGAAGAAGAAGAAGAATTAAACTCTTCGCTCCCGTTCAGCCACACGAGCTTCAGCGGCGTCGTTTGACTTGACGTGTTCACCTGTACGTAAACTCTGATCCAAGCGCAGGAACGTTTCCTCTCACATGTTTAACTACAGATCATCATAAACATTCAAACCAGCAGAGTTTCCTCGTTTTCTTTCTGTTTGCAGCCAACGGATCTGAAACAGGAGAAGCTCAGCAGCTGCTGGAGTGAAGGATGAAGGATGAAGGAAAGTCTGGCTCATCTTTCCTCAACATGAAACATGAATATACTGATTCATTCTCACTTCAACCACCTTCACTAACTGGTGAAATTATTCAAGATGATGTCAAGTAACTGATTACAGAACAGAGCGCTAATAGATTCTTAATATCTTCCAATATGGATAATCCATAACTGACCAGGACAACAAAATGTCAAGCTGTACTCTCAAAACCCAAAGATACAAACTGAGGTCACAGATTTATGATTCTGGACTGATTAACTAAAGTCTCTGTTTTGCTTAAAGTCTGGTGTTTCGGACCGTCGGGGGTCAGACGAGGTCAGACATCGTACGACAAAGACGAGTCTCTCAAATCGTCTCCTTTGGGAGGTTTTTGTCCTTAAAGCAGAAACTTTCAACAGATTCCTGTTTTGATCTTCTCCTCTTCAACCTGAAAATCCACAACACTGTGAATAAATATCACCAGAAGTGAGTTTAGTTTCTATTTGTTTTTTCACTGCAAACACTTTTGCAGTCACCTCACAGAGAAACACATGTATGCAGGACTTTAGAGTAAATATACATGACTATATTGTATCATATAGTGAGTGTGTGGAGTAAAAACTACTTTTAACTGGTTAACTGGGAGCTGACCAGTAAGAGCTGAACCAGAGAAGTCTAACTGGCCGATGCTCTGACTCTCGATGCTGATTGGTCGGGCGTCTCGGGGCAAAGCGACTGATTGGTGCAGAGAAAGAAACACATGAAGACTTTTACATTGACCAGTTATTATGGGACATGATGCTGATCCACATGTGCAGGGACACGTGTTTGGCGCACGCTGTGTCATAAATGAGACCAGTAAAGACCAAACTGGGAGAAACGTTTCTTTAAGGAGCTGCTGTTATGGTCAAACAGGAAACAGACGACTAAAATGTGACTGTATGTTGGATAAAACCAGGATCAACAGACTTACGGATGTAAATAAAGTTTTATTTTTCACATTTAAGGTCTCGAATTTGAATAAACTATTTTTAGAAATTCCTCCAAAAAGTGCTCAAACATGTTTAATGTAAGTTAGATATGTCTGTTAATTACTTTCAGGGGCACAAACTTTAACGTCGATGCAGTTTTATTTAATCTAACAAGATATTTACTGATAGAAAAACTCACGTTAATTAGCTGCAGTTCATTAATTAGTGATGAGTGATGAGTTAAAGCAGCAGCTAGTTTTCATCCTGCAGGAGGAACACGGAGGAAACGTCCTGATTGTATCAGCTCGAGAAAAAAAGATCAGCGATCAAATGAGTGATAGGAAACAAGCAGGAGGATTTGTGGTTAAACCTTTAAACTCTTTCACAAGATTGTTTTAATAAATGGATAATTTAACGGTTAATATGGAGATTATTAGCTTGTTGCTACACAAAAAAAATTAGAGCGCAGTGGAGAAATCCGTGAGCAGAAACTTAGCGAGCGCGCAGAAGAAACTTGAGTGCGAGGAGAAGAGTTGAAGTTTGAGCGCGAGCAACATTGTATCCGAGTGCGAGCACACAGTTTGAGCACAAGCGGAGCGCAAGCAGAGGCTGTTTGAGTGCGAGGGGAGGGTTTTGAGGGACAAATTACAACATTTGAACATAAAATCAATAAAGTTTGCTCTCAAATTTATTTACTACGCTCTTTAATGAAGATAGGGAATAATCTCCATATGTTAATAACTGTATCAGAGCAGCAGCAGAGACCTCTTTAGTCTCCGCTAACCTCACTTCATGAAGCGTCTTCCTCTCTGTAATAAAAACAGAGCTGCAGATTTTAAAGCTGCTTCTCTCAGATGTTAAACTTCTGTTTAGCCTCTTTAGCATCCTGCATATTATAAAGACACACACACACGCAGCCTCGGGGCCCTGAACGCATCTTATTCAAGCTTATTGCATGTAAATTAACTTTAAGTGTTAATTTCCATTTTCTTATCATGTAGAACACATGTTCTCCTCTAAAGAACAAACAGATAATGATGTTCACACACACACACACACAGCCGTCCGGGCCCCCTGGGCAGATACTGTATGTGCAGGCTGACATGGTGGATGTGGACCACCGGGGAGTTAACCTGGAGCTCCCTGCACCGCCTCAGCTGGATCTGACTGACGAGGAGGAGGAGGAGGAGGAGGAGAGGAAGAGAAAAGGAGGAGGAGGAGGTCCTGGAGGTGAAGCTGTGCCTAAAGATAAAGAGCCGAAACAGGGTGGGAGAGAAAAGCAGAGCAGGGTTTCCCAAATTTACTCCCCAGACGGCGGCGATTCTTAACGTTAAACCTGAAAGTCACGATAAAAACGTTTTTAATAATCTGCTGTGTGTCGTCGTTTCAGCGCGACGCAAACATCAACTCCAGCAGGAGAGTCTGTGCAAAGTTGTTTTAATAAACTTTCATCTGTTTCTGTCGTTTGGCAAATATGGAGCTCTGATTCTCACGTCTGTCTGGTTTGTTGTCCAAAGGAATTAAAGCAGAGACTCAGAGCTCATATTTCGGAGTTTTCTGTCAGCACCTGAACGCACCACAACAGCGGGCCGAGGTTGTTTTCAGACCAGATCAGGCGTTGAGGCAAAAACACCAGTCCTCCTTTTTCATCTGAGTGGAAGTAGAGCGTTTAGGAGAGAAAGTCGAGGAAACGCAAGCCGACGTCACGCTGCGGCGGCCAATCAGAGCCGGCGATCAGACTGCTCAGAGCCGCCACGAGGGAGGACAAAGACATAATGAAGGAGGACATTTGTCTTTGTTTGATGGTGTTAAAAGTAAAGTCAGACAGAAAGAGAGAAAGAATTGTTTGACAGCGGTTCACTTCTAGAGCACAAATAAACACGCTCACACCCCCCCTCCCAACGCTGCGGAGGTGTGCCACAACGCCGAACGCCACCTAAAAACGACAACCAAACCTGTACTTACAGTAAAAATAAAGTTCAAGGATCTTTTGTTCGACATTAACTGAAAGCAGAAGCTGCTTAGAGGGTGTTTTGGGAAATAATCGGAGGTAACAAAAAGCGAACGGACGCACTAACATCCTGCAGAAACGGCAGTCCGAGCTGGACGACCTGAGGCTGAGCAGCGAGAGCAGAGAAGAAGAAGAAGAAGAAGAAGAAGAGGAGAGCAGGTGAGTCAGCGTCCGTCCTGCTGACCGGTCTCACACTCACACATCTCGCTGTTTGTTTGCAGAGACGCTTTGTTGTTTTATTCCGTCAGCGGACCGCTGAGCCGTGCCGAACCACGCCGGCTTCACCGTGTGTTCATCCACCTCCACCACGAACCAACCGCAGGGAGATAATTAACTCTGTGTGAGAGTGTGTGTGTGTGTGTGTGTGTGTGTGTGTGTACCTGGTAGTCGAGGATGCTGAAGCCGAGGCCTTTGTCTCTCTCCTTCTGCAGCTCCAACACCTGAACATCCGGCGACCACAGAGCCAGCTCCCCTTCATCTTCATCTTCCTCCTCCTCCTCCTCCTCCTCCTCATCGTCCCTCTCTTCCTCCTGCAGGCTGAGTCGATTCTTCTCCTCCTTCAGCACCTCCTCTATGGGGGAAACCTGCTCCTGTTTGACACGAGTGACAACAGACTGTCAGCTTGGATTAAAGCTGTCGGGACAAATAAAGGAGTTTAATTATAATGAGACCTAATTGGTTTGTAGTCCAGACTGAGAGAAGTCTGATTAGTTTAAAAAGAGTCCACAGGAGCTCAGAATCAGTAAAAACTAAACATTTTTCATGCTTTTTAATCAACAGAACAATTATATGAAACCTTTAAAAGCACAGATTGATCTTTTAGTCTTTTTTAAAGAAAAGAAAATACAAAATTCTTCAGTTCCAGTTTTATTAGTGAATTTAATACTTTGTTTGTTGTTGGAGGAACAAAACCAGATAGCATCATGCTGGGCTTTAGGAGACTGTGACGGACATGTATCACTGTTTTCTGGCATTTTATAAACCAGGTGATTAATTGATTGATCAAGAAAATAACGTGCAGATTAATCCGTAAATAAAATAATCATTAGTTGCAGCAAATTTAAGAAGTCGTTCACAGAAATGTCTACAGAAAAATACTTTATCACATCATAAAAACAGACTGTTGGAGTAGATATGTTTTAAATTTACGTTTAAGAAACAAGTTTAAAGTTGCTGAACTGTTTAAATTCTCAATCTCTAGATGTTGTGAATGAGATGAAAGAATGAAGCGTCTTGGTGAGGACAGCAGTGAAGTCTCGTCTCTGTTCTGGTGCGACAGCGAACAGTCGGACTGGTGAATAAACCAGCTGGACTCATGGTGAGACTGGTGGATGATACTGGTCTGTGCTACGGCCCTGGTTATGAGATAACTCCTGTACATGATGTGAGACGTGTTACCTGTCTGAACACCTGCTGCTGCTGCTCCCTGCTGTCGTCTCTCAGGCCGGACTGACTGCAGAGCAGCGACGACAACTTCAGCTCGATCTGACACACAGAAAATACAGAAAATACACATAAAAAGACAGAAGATACACAGAAAATAGAGAAAAAACACAGAAAATACACAGAAAATAGAGAAAAAACACAGAAAATAGACAGAAAATACACATAAAACACAGAAATTAGACAGAAAATACACAGAAAATACACAGAAAAAGACAGAAGATACACAGAAAATACAGAAAATAAACAGAAAATAAACAGAAAACACAAAGATAATACACAGAAAATACAGAAAATACAGAAAATACAGAAAATAGACAGAAAATAGACAGAAAATACACATAAAACACAGAAAATACTCATAAAACACAGAAAATACACAGAAAACACAGAAAATAGACAGAAAATACACAGAAAACACAGAAAATACACAGAAAATACAGAAAAAAGACAGAAAATACAGAAAAAACACAGAAAATACTCATAAAACACAGAAAATACAGAAAAAAGACAGAAAATACAGAAAAAACACAGAAAATACTCATAAAATACAGAAAATACAGAAAAAACACAGAAAATACAGAAAATACACAGAAAACACGGAGCGTCACATGATGTAGGATTCATCTTTACAGTGTGTTTTTTAGGGAATAACATAATTCAGCATTAAGTTTTTGTTCTTTTTAAATGATTACAATCGTACAAAAGTTAATTTAAAAAACACATATTTAGTTATTCCATATGTGTGTATGATGGTTTCTACATGTTTTTCACTATTTTCTGATATTTATAGGCAAATGATTAATCAATAAAACAATCAGTACACTAATCAATAATAAGCCAAAACATCTGGATCGCCCCCTGCTGGCTGCTGCAGTATGAACCATAAGCCCCGCCCCCTCCGTGTTAGCGGATGTGAAAGTATGTTAAATAAATTTTTCCCAAAGATGTTCTTCACACACTGATGTTTTTCAAGCACTCATTTTTCTGATAAGTTTGTTTTTAATTAGTTTAATTGACGATATATAAAAAAGGGGGTGTGGTCTCATGATTGACAGCTATGACAGCCAACCATCTTTATATTCTCTCCATGGTTGCAGCCTCTCTGATATGATGATACTGATTTCATCATTCAGTTAAATGTGACGTTCTTCGATGCTCTCACCTCCTCAACATTGGCTCCCGGTTGTCGTCCTGCTCCTGGTCCTGGTCCCAGTCCCAGTCCTGGTCCCAGTCCCAGTCCTGGTCCTGGTCCTGGTGCTAATTCAGGGTCAGGTTCAGGTTCAGACTCCGGGTCTGGTTCCAGGTCAGAGGTCGGGTGTCGGCAGCAGACCAGAGTGAACGGAGGAGGAACCTCCTTCAGGAAGGAAACCGCCTCCCTGCGAGACTTTCCGTACAGCTGAACGTCGTTCACCTGAAAACACGCAATTAAAAAAACGTTTACGAACATTTAGAGCTGAAGATCGGATCAAGAGTTGCTTCCAAAATAAATAACATTTTACATCTGTTCACCTCCAGCAGCTCAAACATCAGTTTACAAACTAGTTTTCTCTGTGAGAGCAGCAAACCATAACGCATTTATCAAATAAAACATAAAATATGGTTAAAACCTGCTCAGACATGAACTCATGAATGATTTATTTCTAGTGTTTTATTGTTAGGACACAAAGTTGTGATACATGGTCTCCAGTTTATTTATTTCTTTTGTTGTATTTTTATTGTGTATAAAGTTTTTTATTTGTTTGTCAAACTTTAGTCGCTGCTGAACATTTACACTGTTGTTGTTAAACTGTTAATTAATCTGCATTGTTGCCCATGAATAAAAAAAACAAATGAATAAATTAATTAACTTTCTATGTTATTGAACACCCAACTACCAGTAACATCAGCGGACCAGCCAGCAAACCTTTGAACTTTTCTTTGATTTAATTGTCTTTAATATCAAAGATTTTCTGAGAAGTGAAGATGAACATCTTAAAAAGTTTCATGTCCACAACATAAATAATAAAAATCAATACTGAGCTTGTGGACGATGAAACATCAGTGGACCCAGACTTGAGCCTTGTGGCACTCCGTCTGGAATATGATGTTTATGTAGCTCCATTAGGAGAAGAAAATACATCTTTCAACACCTTTAAAGCTGAGTGATTTAATGTTTCTTTATAGAACAGCTGTAGAAACATCTGTGGAACCTCCAGTAGAAGCTGCATCAGTGTTCGTATCTGACAGTTCATGCATTCACCTCCAGCAGCTCGTCCTCCGGTCTCAGGGCTCCATGTTTGTCCACAGGGCCTCCAGGGGCCACAGAGGAGATGTAGTGGTGACCGTCGAAGGAGTCCAACTCCACGCCGAGACGCAGGGTGTGGATGGGCAGCAGCTGCACGAAACGATACGGGACATGAAGAAGAAAGCTAAAGTTAATAGAAAGAAGTCTGAGGCCTCAATGAGAGATGATTCTACTGTCATCCTGCAGTAAAACCTTTCAGAATAATGCAATATAATTCACCAGCGTTGATCTAAAACCCTCACGTCAGAATAAACACATTACTTTTGTGGTAAAAGTCACCACAGCCGCCTTTAATGAGGTCAGAACTAAAACATTTGTGTAAAACTTTGAGCTCAAGGTCAAACGTGCAGAGAGAAAGAGATTCAATGTGTTTCCCTGTAGCACATTTATTATCTCAACCTTCAGCTTTGATGCACAAAGAAAACAAAATAACTTTAATAAACTGTGAAAAGCTGTGAAAGAGACAATTTAAAGTTGTTGACAAGATTCTTCTAACATCAGATCAGCGTTCACATTAATGAAGCTGGAGCAGCTCTCACTCTGTATGAAGAAATGAACATTCAGCTTTACACACATGCATGTCGGACTTTATAAAACTCCCTAACAATGTTAGATGATGAAAATGTATCAAAGAATTCACTGTGAATAAAATAATATGTTTTAAAATCCATTATTTAAAGTAACAGCATGAGATGTTTGATGCCGTTTCTGACAGAACAACAACGTCTGTCTTGAGTGTTTCTCACCTTGGAGGATTTCTGCAGCTCTGCATCGTCTTCAATGACGGGATCCAACTTCACCACCTGAACACACACACACACACACACACACACACACACACACACACACACACACACACAGAGAAGGTCGGTATGTAAAGAACATTATAACACCGACGTACAGCACATCATCATCGGTGAAACGGTGCATCTGTGTTCGTGTGTTTGGTCTCACCAGGACTTGGTAGTTTGGTCCCAGAGCCTGCTCCCATTTGGCCCTCAGTTCTGCATCTGAAGCTGCACAAACACACACACACACACACACACACACACACACACAAACACACACACATTATAATTCAGCCACTAAAACACTGCATTAAATCTTCTACTACTGCAACACACCGAGTGTTATTGCAGCAAATATCGGTTGAAATACCCAACGCGTTTATCGGCAGCTTGTTGTTGAAGCTTTGTGTTTTTCCCCGTTTGCGCCTCGTTAACGTTTCCCGGCAACAATTTCAGCTGATTTTCATTGAACTTACACTCCCCTCATGTTGTCCGAGGTAAAAGCTGCACGAATAAAACGCATCTGATCTGAGAGTCCCGGCCGCAACCACATCACAACATTCAGTCAATTATTTTTAAAAAATAATTAATTTGAGATTTGAAACTAATTACAATTATAAAATCCTACTTATCCAATCCAATCTACTTTATTTATATAGCATGATTTTAACAAACACAAGGTTTTAAAGTGCTGCACAGCAAGATAAAGATTTGAAAGGTTGATTTAAGACATTTTAACGCCTATTAAGGCCTCAAATTTAGATTTTAGATGAATGAATTCAAAGCCTTTTAAGACTTTTTAAGGATCCGCAGGAACCATGTGGTTATTTTCACCTCCAGAATCTGCTGGTTCTTCTTCCTTTTCTGGGTTTTTAAACAGATCAGGTGTTTAGTGGATAACATTTCTTTTGAAAGATGTAAAATGTTGAGTTCTCAGTGGTGGAATAGATAACGTCACTTCAGTAATAAACTGTATTATTGTTCAACATGAAGGCTGAAAGAATTGTGTTTTGTTGTGAGTTAATAGAGATTTTACTACCTGACTATTATTTACTGATGTTAAAGGTTGTAATAAGAGTTTATTTTGTTAAAGAGGATTCACATTTATCATATGAAAGAACCACAAAAAGGACGACTTCCTGCTTCACGTTTGTTCTCCGGCCAAAAACAGCCGGCTGAGGGGATTCGGACGCTCGGGGTGATGGATCATGTGTCTGAATAAAAGAGGAAATATAATAACCATAAAAGGTTTTTAGGGAAACCTTACAAACCCCGCTGGGATCAGGATCTGCAGACTTTGTGGGACAATTTAAGAACAGCAGAGAAAAAACATTTTAAAAGACGAGCTGGAGAATTTAAAAAAAGACGAAATGAATCAAACAAACAGATGAAACATAATTTTAATAGAAGTGTTTCACTGCATATTGATTATTTATAAACTCATAATTACCAACAAGTTGTCAATTAATAGACTGTAAGAGGTAAAAATGTAGTTTCTGTTTTAAAAGTTGGGTTAAAAAAGCAAAAAAAGGGGAAAAGCAACAAATTATTTGATGTTTTTTTTGAAGGAAATAGTTTAAAAGAAGCAAAAGAAACTGAAATAAATAACGAATATGTTTTTTCTAATGGAAATGTTTCTACAGACAAGTTAAAAAATGTAACACAAGGTTGTTTATATGGCTTTATTCCCACACAGTGACATGAGAGCCTCGTTAATTGATTAATTAATTAATGATTAATATCTTAAATCAGGTCGTAACTCCTCTCAGCTGTGAGTATAAACTGTATTTCTCACTTTTAAACTGCAGACTTGTGGAACGCCTGAGAGGACAGAACAGATTTAAAAAGCTTGTATTGATTATATATAAATGCAGTTTACTGTTTTTTTTAGTAAAATATCCTCCATTTATGTTGATTTCTTTGAGCTGGATGATTATAAATAAAAAAGCTGCTTTTTTTGTAGCAGGACTTTATTTCTCTGTAAAACAATCTGTAATGAAATTAAAGTTTTGACCAACTGAAGGTTAGAAAAGAAAATCAATCGCTATTAATCCACCTAAAGTATCTAAAACTGGCTCCATGTTGATGAACATTAAATAAATATAATGTAATAATATAACGCTGTAAAAGATCTGAATATTTCCTCCATCTTTGCCAGAAACAGCATTTTCCTATTTTTACTGCCTGATCTGATGTAGTTTCTGTTTAAAGCCGCCGTAATCAATACTTTCATCTGAACAATGGATCACATGAATATGTTTATGTGAAAGGGGTCAAAACACACCGAGAATCATAAGACACGATGTCGGACTTTATCGCTTCTCAGGTGGCCACAAAACTCTGAACGAATACTGATGCTCCTCCAGAGGGGGGGGGTGGTGATGTCACCGGTGATGTCACTGATGATGTCACAGCATCGGTTGGGTTTCTAGAAGAGAGCGGGGACACGGCGTCGGAGGCGGGGCCACCTTCATTCCTAGGGAAGTCGCTCAGTGGCGCATGAAGCCAAAAAAAAAAAAAAAAAAAAGTCTGACTTCCTCGTTTGGGAACTTTCACCAGCCGAGCCGGCGACTTCCTGTTTAGCCCGGCGACTTCCTGTTTAGCTCTCTAGATGACGTTGCAGTTACGTTCCTGGAGGCTGTCAGTCTGTGGAGTTGCATTGTGGGTAATGTAGGCATCAGGTTTTGACAGAAGAAGAAGAGCATGTAGAATAAAAAAAAGATGATATTTCTGGTTCTGCTGCTTATTTTACTGCAGCCAAAATACCACCAGGACTCATATCAGTGTATAAAGTGTTGGTTGGTGCGTCTGGTTGCTGCAGCAGAGCAGCATCGTACTGCGGAGCTGCTGCTGCTGCTGCTGCTGCTGCTGCAGTATAAACTCTCCTCTACATCTCTGCTCCGACCGTCTCCTCATTGAAATTCACTGGTTAGAAGCAAAAGCTAAATGACAAATCTGTAAACTGTAAAGTAAGCAACTTCAGCTGAGGAGTCTGTACATTTGTGTGTGTGTGTTTAATGCATTTCCACACACACACACACACACTCAGAGAAACGCCTCAGCAACAATAGCTTCTTAAATCACAGGAGGAATAAATGGGTTCCTGTGAGCGGAGTGACTGCAGCAGTTTGAACATGAAACTCTTGACAGTCTCAGCTGATTACAGACCGACATGTTTGATAAAAAAAAAAAAAAAAAAATGTCTTCAGGGGAGGAAAAGAAAGAAAAACACACTCCATGTTCTCACAGATCTGCTCCCATGTCGAGGTGTTCCTGCAGCAGGTCTGGCAGTGTTAGAGCTCTAATTAAATTAGCATTGCTAACCCCCCGAACCTTCACAGCACAATTAATCTGCGGCGTTTGGCTGAATAAACAGGGTAATACATCGCTGCGAGGCTGTCAGACAGCTCGGACACTTAACATCTGTTGGCTGGGAGCAGGCGTGCGGCGTGCTAAGTGTTAGCGTGGCGTTTGGGCCACTTAGCAAAGCTAATGAGGAATAAAAAAAAAGGAGAGGAAATAATTCAGAGAGGAGAGCTGCTGGAGGCCGACGCAGGAGCTTTTAGTGAGTCTGTTCCTGTTTTAAACAACTGTAGATTTAAAGGTTTCTCAGCTTTTTCTAAGTAAACGATTGAATCCACGTGTTGTTTAAATAGTAATGAGTAAAGTAGCGAGGAGGAAATAAAAAGCCATGAGTGAGTGAAATCTCAGTCCAGAAAAAAAAAAAAGTCTTGGCAGAGTTTGTTGTCCTTTTTGGCTTCTAGTGTTCATTTATAACGGAGGCACTTCGTCTCCTTCACAGCAGCAGACGACGTGGTTTTATCTCAGGAGTCCTCGACGCCGCCGCCGGATCAGACGAGACCGTTCGGACCGTCGTGTTCATGTGTTTAACGGCGGCTTGAGCAGCCGTGTGTTCTGTCAGGACTGTTTCTGTGCTAAATTTAAACTGAGAGAAGGAGGAAAAACAGCTCGTTTTGTTTTAATTTCCAGATCTGAACGACAACAAAGCGTCCAAGAAAAGAGGAAAGAAAGATCTAAAAAACACTGAAACACTGTTTGAGGATCTGAAATGTTGTGATCTACTGTTAGCGGCGTTAGCTACGTAGCCTGTAGGACGTGTTCCTGGATGGTAGAGCACCACCAGGAGTTCAGGAGCGGCAAAGAAATGACGTCAAGACGCTTGTACGCAAAAAAAATGAAATCTGACGCTAAAGTTAAGCAGTTATTCAGACTTTTTTAATAATTTAAAGGCTGAACAATGTGTCGACTGTGTGTGTGTGTGTGTGTGTGTGTGTGTGTGTGTGTGTGTGTGCGTGCGCTCACCTCTGCTGCTCAGCTGCGCCGCGTCAGGATACGTCGGCTCGAGCTTCGCCGCCGTGGAGCCGAAACCAGAAGAGCGAGTCTTGACGTCCAGCGACCTCCGTAGAGACACACGAGACGACTCCCTCTCCACTGAGACACACACACACACACAGACACACACACACACACACACAGACACACACACACACACACACACACACAGACACACACACACACACACACACACACACACACACAGACACACACACACAGACACACACACAGACAGACACACACACACGCACACACACACACACACACAGACACACACACAGACAGACACACACACACACACACAGACACACACACACAGACACACACACACAGACACACACACACAGACACACACGCACACACACACACACACACAGACACACACACACAGACACACACACACACACAGACACACAGTTTCAGCTTCAGTGTGACGTCGTTTGAAGTTATTTTGATGTACTAATCTGCTTTTTCCGCAGCTTTCAACCACATCGCACTGCTTTCATCAGCCTCCTCAGTTGTCATGGAGACGTGTTTGTTGACACACTAACTCTCGGTTACGTTGTTACGACTCAATCCGGAGCACTTTTAAAGACTTCTCGTCCAAAATTAGCCACGATGAAGACTATGTGGCATGTCAGGAAAAAGCCAGTAAGTGGACCTTTAGTAGAGAGTCACCCTGATGACAGCAGCTGGGCTTCTTCTTTACTAGCTGGGCAACTAAACTAATGAACAAAATCTGAACTTATATCCTTTAAATCCTCTGAAAATAAAGAGTCTGGCTGCTTTGACCTTTGACCCGCTCGCCTGATTGTTCATGAGCTGTTGATACCGAGGTTTATTTTTCCCGTCAGTCTGCGCAGATAAGAGCGAGAAACACAGCGACGAGCAGAATGTAAGTTAAGTTCAGGGGGAGTGGAGAGTGTGCAGGCTGAACTCTGCTGGTTTCCAGTTCTCAGTAATGAAATAAAAGACGTCTGGAGGAGATAAGAGCTCCTCCTCCTCCTCCTCCTCCCTTCCTCCTCTCTCTCTCCGGCCTGGAGGCTGACCGCTGCAGGCCGGCCGCCGATCGCCAGACAAAAAAATGACCCTGAACCGGGTGAATTAATCTCTGCGGACGCCGGCGCTGCTGGAGGAGGAGGAGGAGGAGGAAGCAGAGGAGAGTTTGGGGGAAAATTACACCCGAGTTGTAAACAAATTTGTCATCTTAATCTGGGAGAGAGGACAGAAAGGCAGAGAGGCTGCAGACAGGAAATAAAAGGAGAAGTTTAACACACAGTTAACTTCTCCCACAGGAACATATTAGTGTTTTAATAACATACAATCATGTTCTTAGCATGACGTATGTGTGGAACAAACACAATAAAAACTGACTGTCAGGTTAAAAAAAGGCCTCCTCCTCCTCCTTTTTAAATCTTTATCTTGATTTTTTTACCAATAAATATTGATCACATGCACTTGTTTTGCATTTTCACTTCAGTTTCATCATTTAAAAGTTCAGCTTCAGTGGGATAGGATTACTCCAGTGTTGATGGTTCAGGATGTTTTTACCCGCAGAGGTCTCCTCCTCTCCAGAACAAACGGACCCGCTGATTACAGGTAAAAACACTGAATAAAGCAGTTTCAGCTAAAAAAAAAAAAAAAAAAATCAGTGTTTCTCCACCATGTAGCGCCGAAATCACAACATAAAGTCATCTCAGGGCACTTTTACATGGAGCAGGTCTAGACCACGCTCTTTAATTTACAGAAAGAGAAACCCAACAGTTCCCCCCATGAGCAGCACTTAGCGACAGCGGGAAGGAAAAACTCCCCTTATCAAGAGTATCTTATTTTCCGGACTATAGCCGCACTTAAAAGCCTTTAATTTTCTCAAAAAACGACCTTATATATTAATTCTGGTTGTGTTTACTGACCATGTGGTTCACGGCGCTCTGTCAAAATGTTTTAGTACGACAGGATTAGCAGGCAGCTACACATTTCTCTGTTTTCTATTCATCTGTTTAGCATCGCTAAGCTAGGCTAACGCACAGTTGCTAACTTTGGAGCTAACCTTCACTTTTCCAGCAGTTGGGGAAACAACAGACGTGACTTTTCATGGTGTTGACAAGCTGCAGCGTTTATTAACTGACACACTGTAGTCTGTACTGTACATTTACTGACACACTGACAACTTACTGCTGCTGCTAACCGTTTCCTCTGCTCCGTTAGCATTAACCGTTATTTCAGACGCTCCCTCTCTCTCTCTCGCTTCACCACTCACTGGCTAAGGAGTGACGCTGCCTGCAGTTACCATGGCAACACAGACAAAAACGTTTCAAGACAGCGCTGCTCAACGGCTCCCAAACGCTATTGATTTAAGAATAAATGGATATTTGGCGTTATTTTTGACATTTAAAAAATATTTTTGGCCTGAATTATTACATTTTTTATTATTTTTTTACATGTTACAACTGAATAAGGTTGGGAGTTATTGTGAACGTGTTTAATAAAGTTTGACTGACGTTTCGTTTAATGCTCCTTATCGCCCGGTGTGCTTCATATATGAGTAGACCATTCATTGACAGTGCACCTTATAATCCAGTGCCCCTATAGTGTGGAAAATACGGTAACAACAGTCCAGCTGCTGCAGTCCTGGTCCAGCAGGAGCCGAGCTGGACTCTCCTTCCTCTCATGACTTTTATAGATCTTTATCTTTCTCTCTCTCTGTGTGTTTGTACCTTTGTCCAGGGATCTCTCCAGGGTTCTGGGTTTCTTCCTGACCAAAGTGAGAACCACAGTCTGACCCGTCTGCTTCATCACCTCCACCACCTCCTGATTGGTCAGACCGTGGAGGCTGACGCCGTCCAGCTGGAGAGACGGACGGAGGAGAGAGACGAAGAAGAGACAAAATAAATAATAAATAAATAAAATAAACAAAGAGGAGAGACGGCAGGAGGAGCAGCAGGTTCTTACACCAATCAGACGGTCGTGGACTCGGATGTTTCCGCTCTGGTCCGCTGCGCTGCCGGGAACCACGTGTTTGACAAACACACCTACAGCATCTGAACAGACACACACACACACACACACACACACACACACACACACTAATTACCACTCAATCTGGCAGTTCTGTTCTCATTTAAGTGATTAATAGTTTGGTTCAGAAAATGATGAATTTGAATCTTTGAACTCTGAAGATATTAATTTATTATCACATGTGACAAATTAGCATCAAGCTAACACTTTCCTAATCAATAAATCAATCAATCAAACAAATAAAACAGCAAATCTTTCATCATAAAGAAGCTTTATGAACAAACTGCAGGTTTACTGAAACTCTCAGTTCTTTAAATCACAGCTGAAAACTTTTCTGTTTGTTTGTTGTTCTTTTTATCTATAAAATTTAACACTTTTTAACTGTATTTAAACGTCTTTTTATTAGTGTTGCGTTCATTTTCTGTCCTTTTATGTTCGATGTAAAACATTTTAAATTGTTAAAATGTGTGTTACAAATAAACTTGCTTTGTTTTTACTTTGCTCATCATGATGTTTTAAAGGATTTCTGTCGGTTCTAGTGTGTTTTTATTTAGTTTAAATGTGATTTTATTTAGTTTAAATGTGATTTTATTTAGTTTAAATGTGTTTTTATTTAGTTTAAATGTGATTTTATTTAGTTTAAATGTGATTTTATTTAGTTTAAGTGTGTTTTTATTTAGTTTAAATGTGATTTTATTTAGTTTAAATGTGTTTTTATTAGTTTAAGTGTGTTTTTATTTAGTTTAAATGTGATTTTATTTAGTTTAAATGTGATTTTATTTAGTTTAAGTGTGTTTTTATTAGTTTAAGTGTGATTTTATTTAGTTTAAATGTGATTTTATTTAGTTTAAATGTGAATTTATTGAGTTTAAGTGTAATTTTATTTAGTTTAAGTGTTTTTGATGCTGTTTGAACAGTTTTTTTGTTTTTGCTCTCCTACCTTGGCTGGTCAGAGGGTTGTAGCCGATGATGGAGATGCCGAGACTCTGTCCATCTTTCTTGGTCAGAGGAACCTCGTGGATCTCGTAACCTTCCAGGTTCGGCTGAAACACAAACACACACGTTTCACTTTCATATTTCACGCCAGTCTCTCTCCTCACTGACTCTCCTGGCGTCCGCTCCGCTCACCGTCCTGCTCGGCCGGCGCTGAGGCGCCACGTCGGGAGGTCGCGGCGGTAAGGCGGAGACGGGGGCGGAGTCCGGAGGCGGCGGGGGAGGCGGAGCCGCTGACTTCTGCCCCCGCGGGTCCCTGGCGATCAGCATGGTCACGTGACTCCCGCAGCCCTGCAGCACCTTGACCACCTGGTCGCTGGTGAGGCCGCCGGTGGGCGTCGCCCCGATGCGAAGGATGTGGTCGCCCGTGCGGAGACGCCCGTCCTGATTGGACAGAGGACAGGAAGTCAGGAGAAAAGTATTCCTGGATATCTGGATTGATGCTGTTTTATTAAGAGATTACATTAAATAACAAAACAGTTGTTACAGTTGTCGTGGTTACAGCAGCTACAAGACGACAGGAAGTAGAGGAGGACGACTGGAGAGAAAGGAGATGAAGATAAAAGGAGGAGGAGAGTAAAAAGGATCAGAAAAGACGAGATGGAAGGAGAGCAGGAGCATCCAGAGACTGACAGGAAGTGCGTTCGGGAAGCCGAGCGGCCTCAGACGAGCTTTTTTCTCACTTCTCTGCAGATAAATGAATCTTGTCCAATTAATCTAATTGATCTAATTAATCCTCTTACAAAGCGATAATTCCTCCCGCTGCTGCCGTCGGATCTGATGAACTTTAGCTTTTATTTATGCAGCAAACGTCCGCCGAGCTCCGAGTTATCAGAACTTATTAACCGCGCGTGTCGCCGTTACTTCACTGGAATATAAACAGACAGCTGGAGATACAGTAAGGATTTATCATTATTGATCATTACATGTGATTATTTATCATTTTAATAATAAACAATAATAATTCCTAATGATATAAACTCATGACATTAATGTGAGCAGGTGGATGAAACAATGAAAAGTGAATTAATGTAAGTTAATTTATATTTTAGAAACTAACAGTGAAAAAAAGATTGATTTAATTTGATTGATTGATTGGGGCAGTGTGTGGGTTGAGTTAGCTCGAAGCTAATTAGCATCTGTAGTCCCTCAACAATCAAAACAAACAACAACAAACAGAACAAAGCAACAAAACACACACACAATGTCACTTAGAAATGCAGCTTCCTACTGCACAGAAAAAATATATAAATTAAAATAAAGACTCACCTGACTCCAGCTACAATGCTTATTTACTGTGTTTGTTTGTATTTCTCATCACTCACCTTGTCAGCGACGCTGTCTGGCAGCAGCGTGCGGACCACCACGCCGGTCGTCTTCCCTCCGACGATGCCGAAACCCAAACCGGACCCATCGTTGAACAGCTCGATCTCCTCCACATGACCCCACCGGTCCTTCAACACGGGACGGAAAAACACGACATTCATCAACAACCAGGAAGGAAGGAAAGTCAACACACGTCAGATTTATAGTTTAGAAGGGAACGATGCTTCGGTTTTACAGACGTGAGGACGAACTGGCCGGTTTGGTGACGACTGTGATGACGTCTTTGGTTGTTTTAGAGGTTTGGAGACCAACAAGAGTCAGAAATCTCAGCTTCAACCAATCAGAAAACATCATGAAATGAATGTCAAACACACTGGTGACCATTTTAAATTAAAACTATGCACTATGACAGCTTGTTTATTGTGTTGTTCTTTCAACACAGAGGAGCCAAACAAACCATGTGAGGAGTAACACAGATGAAGGTTTGTCTGTTTCTCGTCTTTTAAAATCTAATGGCGACAGATTTGAAGTCACCTGGAAGTTTGTTACTCGCTCCGATTAATCTGAATGAACCTTTCTTGTCTTTTCTGTTTGTTTTTTTTCTCCATCAGACGTTCGTCGCTCAAAGTTTCATGTTTCAGAAACAGATCCAGATCTTCCAGATCATCAGAGTCGCAGGTCTTCAGTCTCAGTGGAAAAGCTGCGTCGCCTCAGCAACAGTATTAAATTTCAGCTTTATAACGTTTACACAACAGAACATGCAGGTCTGGTCCAGAGTTAGAAGAGTCAGACTGTTTATTTCTGGTCATTTACATCCTTCATGGAATTATTCAGACAGTACAGGCCTGAGAAAATATTATTTTAAACGTCAAAAATAAACGTCAAATATCCGTTCATTCGGACATGAACAGTTGGTGTTACGGAGCTTCTGAGCAGCGCTGTTTCAAAACCTGACTTCATGCCGTCGCCTGGGAAACTGCAGGTAGCGTAACTCCTTTTAAGGAATAGAGGAGGAGGTAAGCGAGAGAGCGAGCGTCAGAAAAGTGACGGTGAATGTGAAGCGAGCGGAGGTGTGCAGGGGGGGGGGGGGGGTGTGAGCGTGTTTATTTGGAAGCAGAAGTAAAGGTTAGCAGCAGCAGGAAGTCGTCAGTCTGGCAGTAAATGAACAGTTCAGACGACAGTGTGTCAGTTAATAAACGCTAAAAAGTCACGTCTGTTGTTTCCGCAACTGCTGGAAAAGTGAAGGTTAGCTCCGAAGTTAGCAACACTGGGTTAGCCTAGCCTGAAGACGCTAAACAGATAAATAGATTACGGATAAATGTGTAGCTGCCTGCTAACCCCTCCCCAACGCCAGGCCAAACCAGTGAACCTAGACACAATAATCAACAATGATTAAACACTGCAGCATCTAACAGATAACACACAACGTCCCAGAACAGAAATTTATACAAACAAAACAGAATCTGAACACTGTTTACATCCATTAATGTGAATATTGTGCATCTGATCCACTTCATTAATAGTCTGCAATCCATATAAAGTCTGACTTAAGTTATATTTCTCCTCCTGTTCCATGTTTTTAAAAATATATATACAGAAAACACAATAAAGTTAAAGCTTCATTCTCAATATTTCTCCCAAATCATCATCTAAACATTCAGCTGAGAGTTCTTCACAATGTTTACAAAATGTAAATAACTCACATGTTTACGTTTCATGTTAAAAACAGAGCTGATGAAACTTAAAGCCGCCTTAAAGGAAACGTTGCCGAATGATTTGATGCCATTAATTCCTTCAGCAGGTCAACACGGTGAAACCTGTTTAATTTACAGCAGATTCACGGCTGAATTCATCATTTTATTTCCGTTAGCGGAGCAGCAGCCTCACAGAGCGGCCGGCTATCTGTCCTGAGGTGAAAGGTTGTTAAACTGAACCTCTGCAGGTAATTACCAGCAGAGAGCATTTCCTCCTCTCTGATACCAGCTGCTGATCAATGAGAGGCTGCAGCAGATATCTGCTACACACCTTATAACACACAGAGAGAGAGAGAGAGAGAGAGGTGGCCTTTAGGGAGTGTGTGTGTGTAATCAGAGGTGAGTCTGGTCTCTTATTACAGCTTTGATCTGATAGAAGACGTCTTCCTCCGTCTCATAGAGAGCCAGAACTTCCAGGTTTCTCCTCCAGAAGTGAGAAACCTTCATGCAAAATCCCAACGGTGGAACTTTTCTGGTAAATAACAACAAAAAAAGTTCAGCACTGAAGCATAAACTTGATGTTCAGACCTTTAAATCCCACTAAACTGAGGTTCTGTTGGTCTGCATCATTGTTCTGGATATTTATAACTGAAGGCTGATCAGAGCTACAAAATATCAGGCTGTTCTTCTGTCTTCTCAAAGAGGAAATAGAGGCTGTTTGATAACCAAGAGCCTCACAGGTGAACCAAGACCAGAATGCAGGACATCACCAGACGAAACAAGACAAAGACCTGAGATACAACTAGAGGTCACAGATCTATGATTTGAAAGGCTGGTCTTGGACTTTCGGAGTTTAGAAGAGTCAGACGTGGACTCTGTATTGTTCTCACTTGTCAAGGTTTCATTAAAGCATTCCCAGAATTTTCAGCAAACTCCTCTTTTGGTTTTTCTTCTTCAAACTGCTCAGAAAACCCACAACAATCATTTCATCAAACATTGAACCAACAAGCTCTTCAGACTGTTTGTATGGAACCTTTCCAGTCTTCACTCAAAGCGCTTTTATACTACAAATCACAGCCATCAGGAGCAATTTGGGGTTCAGTATCTTTGCAGACTGGAGGAGCCGAGAATCGAACCGCCGATCTTCCTGATTACTGGACGACCCGCTCTACTTCCTGAACCACAGCCGCCATGTTAGCCAATCAGCAGCGCCATGAGACGGACCGACGCTGGAGCCAAGCAGGAGTAAAACTAGACGGTGCTGCTCACGTATCATGATTCTGTCACTGCGTCCACTTGTTTTCTCCTCAAATGTTTTAAAATTGTACCGTTTAGCTGTAATATGAGAACGTTTGTGACCCGGCGGCCATGTTGAAAATTTCCTTCCATATTTCCTCCCTTCTCTCCTTACTTTCTTATTTCTTTCCTTCTTTTCTTCATTCTCTCTTTTGTTCTTTCTGTCCTTCTTTCTTCCCTCATGTCCTTCCTTCTTTCCTTTCTTCCTTCCTTAATCTCATCCTCATTTCCTTCTATATTTCCTTATATCCTTCCTTATATCCTTCCTTCCTTTTTACCTGTAATCAGCGGGTCCGTTTGTTCTGGAGAGAACCACATTTCCCATAAACCCACAGAAAGGTTAAAGGTCAAGCGTCTGCAGTTAGTTCAGACACGTCTCTAACGGCGCGTTCGACTCTTTTCTTTAATATTTTTTAATGAAGTGGACACAATATCAGGAACACTCTCCGGTCCAGCAGCAGCTCGATAATGAACATAAAGCAGATTTATCACCTTTCTGACAAAGTCAACAAAACGCAGAAGCGTCATAAAAGTTTGATTTATGTCAGATCTGTCGTGTTGGATTGTTCGGCGGAGATGAAATGAATCAGGGAGATTTCTCTCCTCGGTTTAACGAGGTCAGCGGACTGTCGCAGCTCGTTGTTTACGACCTTTGACCCCTGGCGTTCTGACCGACGGGCGAGGAGTTCACAGATTCTTTAAAAGCTCCCTCAGGTTTCTTTAATTGCTCGATCTGTTAGTTTCTTTCTGCTTTCCATCATCTTTTTATTTTTTTCTTTTTTTTTTTAGGAGAGTCGTAAATTAACTCTCGGCTCCGGAGTTGCATCTGCCGAACACGCCAGCCGTCCTAATCGATGGCGGGATGATGTTCGCTAAATAGACAAAAGGCTGTGAAATGATAATCTGACTCTCTCTCTTTTGATTTAAAGCCGTCTTTATGAGCGACTTTAAAGTTTCCTGTCAGCGTGGGAGCGAGTCCAGCGGAGACGACACGTCGGCTGAAGCGGTGGCGGCGGCAGCGGCGGCGGCGGCGGCGGGGTCGGCCCGAATCCGCTCGGCGCGAGAGAGGAAGAGAGGAGAGAGGAGTCTTGGCTTCGGGAGGCTGATAGTTAGCCGGGCCAGGAGAACAGCAATAAAACCCCCATCCAGAGTTGTGTTTTTTATGCCCGCAGCTCCATTAAACGTGACCTCGATAGAAGCCGAGACATGAATAAAACAAAAGCAGGCGGATCGGAGGCCTGGTATGCAGGAACGTGGCCCGGATCCAATGAGCGGAGGAGGAGGAGGAGGAGGAGGAGGAGGAGGAGGAGGGTAACAAACAAGAGGGACAGTGTAATTCTGTGCCCGTAATGATCCAACAATAGAGCGGGAGCAGGATCATTAGGGCTCAGGATAACCTGTGTGATCCTAAGCTTCATATTAACAGTCAGGACTCGCCGCCGCCGCCGCCACCACGCCGTTCATCCTCACTGACATCTTCTTCTTCTTCTGGTTATTTAAATCAAAGGAGCTCAAAGCATTTTTCCTCTCATGCATTCAAGCGGCAGGTGAGACTCATTATTTCACGCGGAGCAGCAACAATTAACTCGCAGACGGAGCAGCGACCGGCAACCTCGAGAGACGCGAGAACGCCGAGTCGAGTTAACGTCAAGCGGAAACCTTCCCGTCAGGTTTTCAAGCATTCATGAGGAATCTGACTGTTTTAAATAGTCACGTTTTCATCTTTCTCGCATCTCTCAGGTGATGTTTTGTCGCGTTAGATGTTGGTTGTTAGTTTAATTAATGAATGACGATGTGGTTCTCCCTTATAAAAAGAGATAATGTACGAATCTCAGGAGGCTTCTTGGTTAAATAAATTAAAAAAAACTGTACAATAAAAGGTGGCCAACAGAGGAGGAACTTCTTCCAGGACGGACAGACAGGAAATAGACGTACAGAATAAACATAAACAGCAAAATAACAACATGGAAAGTCAGAAATCCTCGACGTGACGCTCCACGCGCAGGAGGTCAGATCCTCGTGTTTCTTTTTCCGTCTCACAAATAAAAGACGAAACTTCACGTTGCGGAAAAACCTTCAGATCTGTTAGACGACGTCATCGCTTCTCGGTCGAGGTCGAGTTGCATTGTGGGTAACGTAGGCGGCCGGTTTTAACATTTAAAATGAATGTGAGGAATAAAAACAGAAGGAAAGGAAGGTGTTCTTCTAACTTTTCCTCCTTTTTTTACTATTATTTGAAAGTGCAGAGAGGAAACTGGGACAGACTGGTATAACATGCATCTGTAACTGGAACTGAACCAGTGACGCTGTGGTCATGTGGTTTGTTTCTTTAGCAGTAAGCTGCCTTCATTTTAGATTATTCTGCAGTAAATAATGTAAAAATGAGACTCAAAATTCATCATTTTCACCTTTTGGAAGATTTAAGATTTATTAGGAAACTAACTGCTGTTAATCTAGTCAGTTACTGATGTGTTGTTGTTGTTATTTTTAAACAGCATATCAGAAATTCAAAGACTCAAATACCCATAATGCTTAGCAGAGAGAGAAATGAGAGCCGCTTTATTTGGTTCATGCTGCTTTGGACTTTCCATCTACGACCTCTGACCTCTGAGAGTTTCACGGTGACATCACTGTCTTGTCCACCTTCCTCTGTGCTCTCCCTCTCCCTCCTGGCTGCCCCTCCTCCTCCTCCACCACCACCTCCTCCTCCTCCCCCCGTCATGTCGACATTCATTGATCGCGCCTCCTCTCAGACTTAAATACATATTGTCAGGAGCGACGCTGCAAGTGGAGCACTAACTTGATTTCCTATCGGCTTCGGAAAGGTCATAAAAAATCATCCGAGTCAATGTCAGCAGCCTCGCGGCTCCCGTCATAAACAGGAGGTCTCACTCGGATACGAAGGCGCCGCCTGAAAGTGACCTCCGCTTATGATTGACGCCCTCTCGGCAGGCGACGCTCGTTTCTGAGTGACAGCCAAGACGCTGAACGATGTGTGTGTGTGTGTGTGTGTGTGTGTGTGTGTGTGTGTGTGTGTGTGTGTGTGTTTTAGCATCAGGCCTTAAACTAAATGTTCATGCCGTAGCTATAAAACCGACCAAATGTGCAAACTCAGACTGAAAATGAGTGAAAGTTTTTGTTTCTAAATGAGAAGAGCTGACGTCTGGTTTTGCAGCTCAAACGTTTTTACACACTTTGACACTTTAACATCCTGCATCTTATAATTTTAGAGCTGTCATATGCTTCACATTGTTGGGTTTTTTTTTTATTTACCTAAAATGAACACTAAGAAACCGAAGAAAACACTTTGATTTGACGAGCCGAACTCGCTTCTCTCAAACAACTGACAGTAAAACTTTAGTGTCAGAAACACAAATCCCATCTGGAGCTTTTGGACCGCGTCTTATATGCTCATAAAACAATAAAAAAAAAATTAAAACTTGCAGCAGGTGAGTAGGATAAACGTCTCCATAGCAACAAACATATATAACATAGCTTTATTCAAGAGCACGGTTAGGGTTAGGGATAGAGTTAGGGATAGAGTTAGGGATAGAGTTAGGGATAGGGATAGAGCTAGGGATAGAGATAGAGATAGAGATAGAGCTAGGGATAGAGATAGAGATAGAGATAGAGATAGGGATAGAGATAGGGATAGAGATAGAGATAGAGATAGAGATAGAGATAGAGCTAGGGATAGAGATAGAGATAGAGATAGAGATAGAGATAGAGATAGGGATAGAGATAGGGATAGAGATAGAGATAGAGATAGAGATAGAGATAAGAATAGGGTTAGGGATAGAAATAGGGATAGGGATAGAGCTAGGGATAGAGATAGAGATAGAGATAGAGCTAGGGATAGAGATAGAGATAGAGATAGAGATAGGGATAGAGATAGAGATAGAGATAGAGATAGAGATAGAGATAGAGCTAGGGATAGAGATAGAGATAGAGATAGAGATAGAGATAGGGATAGAGATAGGGATAGAGATAGAGATAGAGATAGAGATAGGGATAGGGATAGGGATAGAGATAGAGATAGAGATAGAGATAGGGATAGGGATAGAGATAGGGCTAGAGATAGAGATAGAGATAGAGATAGAGATAGGGTTAGAGCTAGGGATAGGGATAGGGATAGGGATAGAGATAGAGATAGGGATAGAGATAGAGATAGAGATAGAGATAGGGATAGGGATAGGGATAGGGATAGAGATAGAGATAGGGATAGGGATAGGGATAGGGATAGGGATAGGGATAGAGATAGAGATAGAGATAGAGATAGAGATAGAGATAGAGCTAGGGATAGGGATAGGGATAGAGATAGAGATAGAGATAGAGATAGGGATAGGGATAGAGATAGAGATAGAGATAGAGATAGAGATAGAGATAGAGATAGAGATAGGGATAGGGATAGAGCTAGGGATAGGGATAGGGATAGGGATAGGGATAGGGATAGAGATAGAGATAGAGATAGAGATAGAGATAGGGATAGGGATAGGGATAGAGCTAGGGATAGGGATAGGGATAGGGATAGAGATAGAGATAGAGATAGAGATAGAGATAGAGATAGAGATAGGGATAGGGTTAGAGCTAGGGATAGGGATAGAGATAGAGATAGAGATAGAGATAGGGATAGGGATAGAGATAGAGATAGAGATAGAGATAGAGATAGGGATAGGGATAGAGATAGAGATAGAGATAGAGATAGAGATAGGGATAGGGATAGGGATAGAGATAGAGATAGAGATAGAGATAGGGTTAGAGCTAGGGATAGAGATAGAGATAGAGATAGGGATAGGGTTAGAGCTAGGGATAGGGATAGAGATAGAGATAGAGATAGAGATAGGGATAGGGATAGGGATAGAGATAGAGATAGAGATAGAGATAGAGATAGAGATAGAGATAGGGATAGGGATAGGGATAGGGATAGGGATAGAGATAGAGATAGGGATAGGGATAGGGATAGAGATAGAGATAGAGATAGAGATAGGGATAGGGATAGGGATAGGGATAGGGATAGAGATAGAGATAGAGATAGGGATAGGGATAGAGATAGAGATAGAGATAGGGATAGAGCTAGGGCTAGGGATAGGGATAGGGTTTGAGAGCTTTATTTATTGGTTTAGCCTTCAGATTTTGTCATATTTCTCTCAGATTTCCTGCTGCTCTTCTCCTCTCTCATTTCTGTCAAAATCCTCCAACCAATAGGAGGCCAGCTTTAGTGTTGACCAATGAAATGATCCCTGTGATCCTTGTGAGCATGTTCGCTTTACTCCTCAGAGCGTCCCGTACGGGCGGGCACTCTTTAACCGGGCTTTATTAAACGTACTTCCTTTGCTTTCTTTACGACTTTTGGAATAAAAAGGACGGTTCGTTTTTACGACAGCTCAACAGGGAAACTTTTCTTACCGTGTCGATGGCATTGGGCGGCAGCAGCGGCAGCAGCGGTGGCGGTGATGATGATGCGTTCAGGGAGCGGCGGTCTCTGGCCACCACCAGCTCCACCGTCTCTCCCGGCTGCTGCAGCAGAGTCAGCGCCTGCTGCTGGCTGATCCCCGGCTCCAGAGGGCTGCCGTTGATCACCAGGATCTGGTCTCTTTCCTGGAGACGCCCGTCCCTGCAGACGCAACCACGGCAACAACAGTCAGGCTGTTACTAAACTGCTCAACAACTTTAACTCATAACACCAACAACAACATCACTGATACTTCAGGTTTAGCAGCAATAAAGAGTTATTGTTTATTAAATTTTAAGAATCTTTGTATCTGTTTTAGCCCATTTATAATAAATTATATGTATTTTATATTTCTGTCTTTTATATCAAAATCCTGATTTGATTATTCAAACAGCAGTGATTTTATTTTCATTATTAACAGACTTATAAAAATAGTCAGTTAAGTCAGCAATTTTTTATTTTTTAATCAGTAATGAATAAAAAAACTTAAATGGACTAAAACCTGCAAAAACACTGGAAAGTTTGTTAGAAGTTTGACTTTTACAGATTTAACTTTGCTCTCCTAAATTCTGCTTTTTGTGGTTTTCTGTTATTTCTAGTTAAGACGACGTGTAAGTCAAAACTCAGGGCTTCACACATACCCATAAACATCCATTCTGTAATCTTGGTTGCTAAGGTGGTTGCTAAGGTGTTTCCATGTGTTGTCCACTCATTTTATTTTTGTTCTCATATTATTATTACTTTTTTTCCGAGTATTATGTCAGCTTGTTGCACATGCCCATAAATGGTTGTCTGTTGGTTGCTAAGGCGGTTGCTAAGGTGTTTCCATGTGTTGTTGTACGGATGGATTTGAGAAGTTGAACATTTGTGAGTAAAGAAGGAGAAAAAGAAGTGAAATCCTGCTACTATAGTTTGTTTACGTAGCCTCCGGAGCCGGAGGAAGCTTCGTGAAAGCTGACCAATCAGAACAGAGCGGGCTCATCAGGAGGCGGGGCCTTAAAGAGACAGGAGCTAAAACTTCCTGTTTCAGACAGAGGCTGAACTGAGGGGCTGCATAAAGGACCAGTAGAAGATAAATAAGGAGTTTTTATACCAGTAGAATATAAATATAGAGGCTGGAGATGTGAAGAATATGAGTGATTATTTTAAAAAATGATCAAAACTGATACAGCAGATCCACAGATATCATGCCCAGTGCCTACATTACCCACAATGCAACACCACTACTACTTTTCAACCTTGTCCCCTGAGGTGTAAAACGCCTCCACTTCCTGTTTACAGGTGTAGAAACAGAGTGAAGGTGTGTGTGAGGGAACCTGTGAGCGATGCCTCCAGGCTGGATGTGTTTGACGAACACGCCGTGACTGCTGCTTCCTGTCGGGTTCAGACCGACCACGCTGAAGCCCAGACCGCCGGACAGCGGCCGAGTCAGACTGACCAGCTCCGTGTGACGGTCCTGCACGCACACACACACACACACACACACACACACACACACAGTCAGGGGTTTGCTCGTGTTGATATTCATGCCGTGTGTGTGTGTGTGTGTTGTGGCTCCGCCCACCTTGGCAGCATCGAGGATCCATGTCTGCAGGAGGTCAGACGGGGGCGTGGTCTGATGGATGGGCGGAGTCAAGCCGTTGGTCAGGACGGAGGAGGTGGACAGGGTGGGCGGCGCCGAGCAGTTGGCGAGATTAACGGCGCTCATGATCAGCTGACCCTTCCTGGAGAAGCTGAACTCACTGCAGGCATCAGGAGGCATAGTGCTGAGCTACAGGGAGGAGGAGGAGGAGAGAGAGGAGGAGAAAGAGGAGAGAGAGGAGGAGGAGGTGATAAATGTGTTCCAGCATGAATAAATAAAATCAGAAAACAGAAACGCTGGAAACAAAACGACCAAAAATCTAAATGGTGACTTTTCTCTGATCAGTTTTTTAATGTTTTTACACATTTTAATGCAGAATAGCAACATGTTAGAGCTTTAAATCATCATTTCTCCACTTTCAGACAGAATATATTTACATAAAAGGTCTGATTCTCTCCATCAGAGTCACTGATCAGGATCAGGATTTCCCGCCACTCACACAAAACCTTCTTCACGGCCGCCATTTTAACTGGTCACATGACATCAAATGAACATGATTATAGTTTATTATAAAAACGTCAATTCAGCAGCTGAGAAGAGAAATAAAAGGAAGCACGTAGCCGATGTTTAATGTGAAGAACTGTGTGACTGCTGATGTAGAAATAAACTTTAGTTACTACATTAAATAAACAATATTGTTTTTGATGTTTATTTTAATGATCTCATAACATTTTTTACGAGTGGAGCATCCTGTTATATCTCAAAATCTTTGATAACGAGCTTCAAAAATAGTTGATTAACTATTAAAGAGTAATTAAATATGTTTCAAAATATTCTTTTAACCATTTTTTTAGGTAAAATTCTCTGATTCAGTTTCTTTAATGTGAATATTTTCTGGTTTCTTTCGTCACTAATTCATTTTGCATCATTTTCTACTAACTAATCAATTAAACGACAAAAACAATTAACAGCTTAATTAATAAAAGGAACCGTAAGTTGCAGCTCTACTGTGATAAATGTGACACCTCATATTAAACCTGACAGTGTCGAGTGATATTATTCTCACCATCGTTAATATTAAATGTTGCTGTAATTTAGTGTTTTAATAATAATCTGAATCCAACATTAATAAATAGATTATTGTTGCTTATAAAATTAATTCATATGTAAACAATTTTCATTAGTTTTGTTCTTGTTTAATTTTATTTTAAAACATGTGTCACTCTATAGCAACATGAGTTAATATAAAATGAATAAAAATTAGCTGTGAGCTTCACAAAAAGAGACGAAAACGGCTTCAAATGAAACTCAAAAACATTTCTGCGGTTTTAAATCACTTTTTTTTACAAACCAGTAAAAAAAACCTTTGCACAAGAAATTAAAGTTTAAGAATCTGTAGAAAAGTTGAGAACGTTTAAATCACATTTGTGCATAAATCACATAAACAGCTGAGATTCCACACAGAAAAATAAACAAAGCTAGAAAAGCAGATTCATTCTTCTTCTCCTGTTTTATATCAGGATGTCGCTCATGTTCTGTTTCCTGTTTGGAAACTTTGACCAGCTTCAGGTTGAACCAACAAAACACAAAACAAAAGATCCACCGACGCCGATGAAGAGACACACAGAGCGGGACGAGAGGCGCCCTCATATATATGCAAGGACGTTGTCGACTAAAAAGAAAGACGTGGAGGGAAAATGGAGCGTCGAGGCCGAAGGGGTAAGTGGGGAGGAGAGAGAGGAAAAATCAATAGATTCCTCTGCAGGCTCTTTCTCTCTCTCTCTCTCTGAACAGGTAATGTATTAATGACCTTTACACTCATATTGTGGAAACTTATCAGTCTGCGGCTTATTTAGGCCGGGCTGACGGAGCAGGATCCCGAGCCATTTCATCAATACCGCCTCGACAAGGCCGTTACTCAAACCAAGACACTAGATATTAAAGCTTGATAGATCCGCAGAGAGCCGAGGGAGGGAGGGAGGGAAAAGTCCCTGCTTCATATACCCTCCCCTCCTCCTCCTCCGACGCATTCATAGACTCAGCTCTGACCTTCGCAGCACTTAGAATATGAAGCCGCGGCGTTGGTTATTGCCATTATCTTAATTTGGCCTGCAGATTGTTTATTGTAAAGGCTCCGCGTCAGAAGGAAGCTGGAGCTGCATACAGATAGCGATGCTGCGGAGCTCAACCCAGCTGACAGGTCACGGCGGTTTGGACAGGATGTAGCGGTAACGGTGGAGGCGGCAGCAGCAGCAGCGTACCGATACTCGATAGGCTTTCAACACCTGGGCGGAGTCACACACATGTCAGATTAAAAGCTGCGGGCTGATGGGAAACATTCCTCAGATGTTTCATCCACTGATAAACGCTCACCTTTACTGATAATGTTTCCTCCTTTAGATGTTCTTTCACTGTTTATAATGAGATTTTATTTTGATTTCAAAATAAGAATTTCAAGAATTTCTGAACTTTGTTTCTTCTTCTTTCCTCTCCCATTAATCATCTCACCACCCCTCAGATTTATCTGCTGACCCTTTGGAGGGGCCCCGACCCCTAGATTGGGAACCAGAGGACTAAATTAGCTAACTGTATATAAAGTAGTGTAAACTAGCTCCACCTCCAGCAGCTACAACAGTAACATGCACACAGCAGCTTCACTCCTGAATCCTGCAGCTTGTTTCCACTCAGATCCAGCTCTCTCAGATGGGAGGGGTTGGACTTCAGAGCTGAGGCCAGAGAAGCACAGCTGATCTCTGACAAACTGCAGTCACCAAATCCGAATAAAGAATAAATTATGTACGGCGACACCATTCCTCAGATGTTTGATCCACTGATAAACACTCACATTTACTGACAGGTGTCTAATATTTCCTCTTTTAGATGTTCTTTAACTGGGTTGGGACTTTTTTTAATGAGATTTTATGTTGATTTCCTTAATTTACAATAAAAGCTCACAATTTTATTTAGTTTAGATGCTTTTATGTTGGTACAACAACAAACAAAGACGTTTTACAACATCTGACAACCTTCCTAAATGATTACTGAGTATGTGTCTGGTTTTACATGTGTCCATTAAAGCAGCGATAATAATAATTTTATTTATTGAGGATCAGCTGAAAGAAAATGTTTTATTCGCATCGTCTACAATTCACAAATGAGAGTTTTAATTCTCAGCCCAGTCATCTTTAAGTGTTTTTCTCTGTCAACTTTTCTTTTTTTTGTTTTAAACAAGACGTTTTACTTTATTAACCGAAGCTCCAACATCTGAGGCGTAGCTGCTGCTATTTCACAGCGTGTTTTCAGTTCACTGAAGTTAACTGTAACATTGTGGTCGCCTAAAAAAAAGTCTTGTTCAGGTTTTAATAGAGGACCCATCAATGAGTCGGATGATCAGTTTTTACGGGTTTAAGCCTGTTTTTTGTTAGCATTAGCATGAGCATTATCACTGTTAACCATATATTGTAAAAGCTCTGTGCTAACCACGCTAGCAGCTAGCGTTACGGTCAGCTCCACCCTCTTGTCCAAATATGGTCACTTTTGGCTCCAAGAATGAAACATGGCGACGGTCAAATCGCTGCACTCCAGGCTTCAAAACAGCCGTTCGCAAACCAACACGTGACGTCACGATGACTACGTCCATCTTTTTTTACAGTCTGTGGTTATGTTGTGTAATCAACGCTGTCACCGTGGTAACAACCTGTCAATCACAACATAGCCACACCCTGAAGACTTGAAACTAGTGATTGAGACCATAAGGAAACAGATTACTAAGGTAATAAATCAAGACAGAAGTAGGCTCATTGTCTCACAGACTTCTTATTGCAGCCAGTGGCGACGCCCCCTGCTGGCCAGGAGACAGAACGCAGCTTCCTTACTGGTTTCACCTCTCAGCTCCAGTACTACCCGCCTGGTTTCTCACCTGGTGCCGCAGCTGCTTGATGGAGTGCTGCAGGGTCAGGATGTGGCTGAATAACGGACTCTGCAGGGTCTCTCTCAGGTTCCCCAGCGTGTCGCTGTGGGTCCACTCCTCCCTCTGCACCAGTTTGGCCTGCAGACGCTCCAGAGCTCCCAGTACCTGCTGGCGCTCTGCGGAGGACACTGACGAAGACAAACACACACAGTGAACAAACACTAAGTATTATATTTGTATTTCTAACAAAAGAGCCTCTGAAGGTGAAAAACAGGTGAGAGAATTTACCTGTCGGGACATTTTCAAACATCGTCGTCCCTCCGCCTCGTCTGTCGTTACTGTCTGTCGTTCTGGATCAAACTGAACAGAGAAGAACAGAAAACAACATTATAATAACACCCAAAAAACTAAAATAACATGATAATAACACCCAAAAAACTAAAGACCAGCAGCTGATAAACGAGAAGGAAGATTAGTGAGATTTAATGAGACGAAAACATCAGCAGGTGACGTCTTTACAGTAAACAAGTGATCCATAAATTACCACTTAATTACAATTAAATATGTTTAAAACCTGGTTTACATCGACTGTTAGCTTCTGCTTTGTTGGATAAAGTTCATTAGAATTACAGGAACTCAAAACTTAAATTATTGTTATTATTTCAGCAAAAAAAAACCATCAAAGATTAGAGAAAAAGTCCAAAAATTGAAAACAGATTTAAATGATATTACTGGTTTATTACAACCTTCATTAAATCACAAAACCAACAGATTATTTAAAACACTTTATTATTTGGAACTGAAAGTCAGAACACTTGAAATGTTGATAATCATCCTTGGAAATGCCCTTTAAACTCCTGCCAGCACCTTTCAGACAGCAGATAAGGGAGAGCTGTGCACAGCAATGCAACTGAGAGCAACACTATGACTTCCTTTATGCTCCGTATTTCAACAATATCTCCTCCTGTGATGGTCGCCTTTTCACTCCACCTTTGAGTGAAGCCGTTCAAAACAACTACTAACACATTCGATTTCATAAGAACCAGCTTAAGTAACAGTGATGAAAGTAACTAAGTTTAGAGGTTCTTGTACTTTACTTGAGTATTTCCATGTGATGCTACTTTCTACATTTCAGAGGGAAATATTGTACTTTCTACTCCACTACATTTATTTGACAGCTTTAGTTACTTTTCACATGAAGATTTGACACAATGGATAATATAATAATGGATAATAAATGTTCAAATGATCCAATATTTCAGCAAAAATCAAAGATTAGAGAAAAAGTCCAAAAACTGAAAACAGATTTGTGTATCAGAACTTTGTTTTTTCTTCTTTCCTCTCCCAGTAATCATCTCACGACCCCTCAGATTTATCTGCTGACCCTTTGGAGGAGCCCCGACCCCTAGGTTGGGAACCAGTGGACTAAACTAGCTAACTGTATATAAAGTAGTGTAAACTAGCTCCACCTCCAGCAGCTACAACAGTAACATGCACACAGCAGCTTCACTCCTGAATCCTGCAGCTTGTTTCCACTCAGATCCAGCTCTCTCAGATGGGAGGGGTTGGACTTCAGAGCTGAGGCCAAAGAAGCACAGCTGATCTCTGACAAACTGCAGTCACCAAATGTCAATAAATAATAAATTGTGGAGCTAAAATGTAATTTATAGTCCAACTATGTCCTCATCAGATTTATCTGACCCCATATATATATAATAATATACCAGTCAGAGGGACTAAACCACTACTTTTACTGCAATACTTTAACTACATCAAGCTCAGAATACTTATGTACTTTTACTGTTTCATGCAAGACTTTCACTTGTAATAAAGTGTTTATAAGCTGCTTTATTACTACCTTTACTGCAGTTCTTCTTCTATCATTGGTTTTACCTGCAGCCATTAAACCTGCTGATTTCTGTGACATTTTGAAGCAGAAATAAATAAAGTTTAACTGACAGAAACCTTCTCAGGTGAAACTGAATGTTATCAGACTGTTTGTTAGCTTTAGCATGTAGCTCCTGCGGAAGCGGGTGGGGTCACACGGATCTTTATCAGCACACGCAGGTGGACAAAACAAACAGGACAACATTCCCCAAAAGTTCCATCAACCAGTAAAGACGGAAACCAAACTTTAATCTCATTTACAGGCTGAAATCTGCGAGTATCTGAGGAGCGGCTCACCTGTACGCTCACCTGTGACACCAGGAAGTGAAACTGAGCAGCTTTAGAGGGGAGGGGGGGCCGTAATAAAGTGAATATAATAAAGAAAAACATCCATAATGTGTGTTTATTTCATAGAGAAGCGATTAGATCTGTTAAATAAGTGAGAGATTAACGGCAGGTTCAACTCGCAACAGGTGCATCAAACTTTAAAAACAGGAGAAAACGCTTCAACCAGCTGGAAACACGCTTTATTCACTCCGTCTCAGCGGAAAACTGAGCTTCACTGTGTGTTTATGAGCGTTAACAAAAGTTTAAGCGACATTTAACAACTTTTTTTTTCATCCGTCAGCTTTCACAGTAACAAGCCCGCTAGCCGTTAGCATGCTAACTGCTGTCAAAACGCGTCTTTAAACGAGTCTTTTCATTAAAGTTCAAACAGACAAACAGTCGGACAGTTTGTCTGAATGTCAGTGATGAATTCACGCGGCGCAGAGACATAAAAAAACACAGTTTAACTGGTGTAAAACTCACATGAACTGGATCCAGTCTGGCACCAGTGTCGCTTTAATGCTGCGTTCGAGCGCTGTCGGAAATATTGAAACTCCAACCGAATGTTTAGTGATTTGTGAGCCGCATTCACGTGCTCTTAGTAAAATGAAGGAATGTTTCCACCTTAATATCAGTGGTTGCCAACCTTAGTTGACCTGTGACCCTTTAAAATAACGCAAAGTCTACCTTGGACCCTTCAGCACATGTTAATGTCTGTCAATTAAGTTACTGATTATTGTCTTGATCCAACCGTTAATTGTTTTGTCCATAAAATGACAAGAAATAGTGAAAAATATCCATTAAAGTCCAAGTTACATCTTCAAAGCATCTGGTTCTGTCTGGCTGACAGCCCAAATCCCAAAAATATTCAGTTTATCATCATGTTCGGCAAAGAAAAGCGATAAATCATCTCATTTGAGAAACTGAAACCAGCTGATTTTTTACAGTTTTGCTTAAAAAATGACCAAAACGATTATTTGATCATCAAAATAGTTGCTGATGTATCTTCTGCTGATCGACTAATCAATTATTCAACTAAAAAGAGAATTTATTTAGTTTCATTGTAAAGGTAAAACACAGAAATCCACAAAAAATAAAGTAGAAAATAGTAGAAAGCTTGAAGAAAAATCACAACTTTCTGTCCAAAATGTTTTTTTCTGTATCACATCCTGTCCAATCATCATCCAGCGACCCCTCTGAATAATCCAGTGACCCCTCATGGGGGTCCTGACCTTCAGGTTGGGAACCGCCGTCTTACAGTCTGTTCAGGGTCAAATTTTTCCTCCAAATGTGACCCAGAATATAAAACATGGAAACATTTCAGCTTTTTAAAAGTATTTTTATGCAGCTGTTTATTTCTGTGGTGAATATTTGACTCATATTTACTCACAAATTTAAAAGAAATGAAAAAATATTGTTGCTTTCTTCACATTTAATATAATTAAAATGAAATCATTTTGTTCTCCTGTTTAATGTAACATTACATTATTATATTCTGTGGTTTTAAATGTTAATTTCTTCATGAAGAAAAAGTGAAAAAACTGAAGAATAAACTCTCTGAGAAGCTTCATTAAAGTTTAATCACATTTATCTGCGACTGATGAGATATTAATGAATAATAAGTGGTTCAGATATTTGATATAGAGACTAATTAATAACTAATTGTGAGTGGATCTGCTGCTGTTAACAGCTGAACATGAAGGAACAGAAACACACTGATAATGATTAAATATAAACAGATTTTACATCTAAATCAACAGTTTGACAGACGGGATGAAGTTTATTCTGTTATTCTTCATTTTCAGCCTGTAATTTGATTTTTAAATGATCTAAAACATTAGATGATCTTTAAAACTCCGTCAGAGTTTAATCGGTTTGTTTTGGAGCTGAAATAAAATAAAATTTCATCCATTTTTTATCCAATGATTCATTTTCCACTGTGTAATAAACATTAATACACTGAATAATATGTTGTTTATTCTTTCAGTCTCTTCAAAGCAATAAACGAATAAGGAAAAAAATCACTCACAGCTTTTCTTACACATTTTTTCCATCAAAATCCAATAAAGACAAAACTACAAACACTTTGAAACGATTTAAAAAATGTCTTTACTTGTATTTATTCAGTAAGTCTTTATTTTAAACACTATTTGTTGCGTTTAAATCTCAACGCGTCTCTGAGTTACTATCCTCCGGTCGGTCTTGAACGCAGCATCGAGTCACGTGACAGAATCAGACATGGCGGCCTCCCGGAGACGGCTGCTCTGTTTACGCTCCGGGATCTGGAGCCTCTTATTTTACTGTATTTACTCTCATTTAAAGGTGGTTCTGGCGGAAGATGTGGAAAGCTGCGAGAACTTAAGACTCGGACAATATCCTTTAAATCAAGTTTATTCATGTGTTTGACTTTTAGAGGCAGAAAACGTTCCTGATGACGCCAGTTAGCCGCGGCTAACGTTAGCTCTACGATGTTAATACGAGCTGAAACGTTTCATATATAAATATTAGTGATAGTTTGATACGAAATACTGCAGCTGTTATATCTTAAACATGTTTATGTGTATTATAATAAGCTACTGTTAAGATCAGAAGCTGTCTGTGTTCATAATGTTAGATTATAAACCGCAGAGCGTCATGAAGTATTTCTGTTCTGTTGATAAACAAATGATATTTATATATTAATTATTAAGTAAAGCGTCTGAACGCGTCTTTAACTGATGATGAATTTATTCTGTAGGTTTAGTTACAGGTTGTCTGAGTGAACAGAGAATTAAAAACTACCAACACTTCACTTTTAATGCTTTTACATTAAAGGAACAGTTCAGAGTTTCTGAACAGTAAAATGTTATTACTCAGTAATAAAGATACTGAGACACAAAAAACCACCATTCAGCATTCAGTAAATATTCACAGACAGTAAATAGTTCATTTCAAATTAAAATATAATAGTAATGTTTTTATTATTATTATTATTGTTGCCATAAGTGTCATAATAGTAGAACGAAACGATGTGAACAGCTGTTTACTAATGTTTAAAAGAGTCTGTTTGTCTCCAGATTCACAACAATTCACCAGCTGAATGAAAATCTGATGTTCAGATAGAAGCGTGTCAGCTGGGTTAGGGTTAGGGTAACCTAACCCTCTGACGTCCACAATATTTACTAGCAGACCTGATAGTGAACTAACAGTCCTGATAGTGAACTAGTAGACCTGATAGTGAACTAACAGTCCTGATAGTGAACTAACAGACCTGATAGTGAACTAGTAGACCTGATAGTGAACTAACAGTCCTGATAGTGAACTAACAGACCTGATAGTGAACTAGTAGACCTGATAGTGAACTAGTAGACCTGATAGTGAACTAATAGTCCTGATAGTGAACTAACAGTCCTGATAGTGAACTAATAGACCTGATAGTGAACTAGTAGACCTGATAGTGAACTAGCAGTCCTGATAGTGAACTAGCAGTGCTGATAGTGAACTAACAGTCCTGATAGTGAACTGACAGTCCTGATAGTGAACTAACAGACCTGATAGTGAACTATCTGTCCTGATAGTGAACCAGTAGACCTGATAGTGAACCAGCAGACCTGATAGTGAACTAGCAGCGCTGATAGTGAACTAACAGTCCTGATAGTGAACTTACAAACCTGATAGTGAACTAACAGTCCTGATAGTGAACTAGCAGACCTGATAGTGAACTTACAAACCTGATAGTGACCTGACAGTCCTGATAGTGAACTGACAGACCTGGTAGTGAATTAACAGTCCTGATAGTGAACCAGTAGACCTGGTAGTGAATTAACAGTCCTGATAGTGAACTAACAGACCTGACAGTGAACTAGTAGACCTGATAGTGAACTAACAGTCCTGATAGTGAACTGACAGACCTGACAGTGAACTAGTAGACCTGATAGTGAACTAACAGTCCTGATAGTGAACTAGTAGACCTGATAGTGTACTAACAGTCCTGATAGTGAACTAGTAGACCTGATAGTGAACTGACAGTCCTGATAGTGAACTAACAGACCTGACAGTGAACTAGTAGACCTAATTGTGAACTAACAGTCCTGATAGTGAACTAGTAGTCCTGATAGTGAACTAGTAGACCTGATAGTGAACTAACAGACCTGATAGTGAACTAACAGACCTGATAGTGAACTAGTAGTCCTGATAGTGAACTAGTAGACCTGATAGTGAACTAACAGACCTGATAGTGAACTTCTGTTAGTGGGTTAGTTCCTTCTGTTGTGTTCATGTCGGCTCGGACAGTGCGTTCTCCTTCACTCTGCTCACGTATCTCTGTAACTCTCCGAAGATCGACGAAGCCACTCAGGAGCCGGAGAACTGCCGGGACATGACGGCCTGGGGTGAGTACGTCATGTGACAGGATGTGAAGCCTTCATGGTGATTGGCTGGTGACTTTCATGATGTCACGAGTCCACCTCAAGCGTCCAGCGTCCGCCTGGGACCGGAGAAAAACTCACTACAGCTGAGATTTGTTTTATGAGTCTTAACATGCTGGTTAATGGATGCGGTGACCTTTGACATTTGACCTTTGACCTTTACAGTTTGAAATGTGACTGATTGAATAGATAAACGGAAATATTGATCAGAAATCTGTCTGCAAGCCAACGTCTGTTCTCCTGATGATCAGACAGCCTCATACAAAGTGTGTGTGTGTGTGTGTGTGTGTGTGTGTGTGTGTGTGTGTGTGTGTGTGTAGTTGAGTGCCTCCCAGCTGAGCACATCATCTGTCGGCTCTCCAACGGGACGGAGTTCACGTTCACCGGGAAGGAGGTGGGCTTCAACAAAACCATCCCCTGCAGGAACGTGTGAGTGTTCACAACTACTCACACACACACACAGACACACACACACACACACACACAGCAGCAGCAGCTTCCTGTGAAGAGGATAAACAGCTGCGTGGTTGAATTATCACATTTTTGTGACTTTATTTAAGAGGCTTTTGACTTTGTTTTGATAAATGTTAAAAATGATGCTTGTTATGTTTATTTTGATTGATTATAATTCAGATTTTTTTTTCTATAATAATTGTGATAATTATTCCTTTTATAAATAGAAATAACAACTCTGTGTTTCCATCTCAGGAGCGGTTATTCCTACAAAGTAGCCGTGGCTTTATCTCTGTTCCTCGGCTGGCTGGGCGCCGACCGCTTCTACCTGGGATATCCTGCTCTAGGTAAACACACACACACACACTCACACACACACACACACATACACACACACACACACACACACACACACAGAGGTCATCATGTTGACCCCTGTAGTCGTCACGGCCCTTTAAAGTTTATGTTTATATTCAGTTTTACTCAGCAAACCGCTGCTGTGTTAAACTCACATCATGTAATTTCAGCCGCTCGGCGTCTCTAAATCTAAACAACAACAACAGACGGAGTGTGATGACGGTGTGAAGCAGCAAGGGATGATGGGAGTTGTTGTCTTGGTTGTTAAACCAGCAGCTTCAGTGGGATAGGATTACTCCAGTGTTGATGGTTCAGGATGTTTTTACCCGCAGACAAATGACAGATTTCTCTGGGTTTGAACATTAATGTAAGAACACAACTCAACAACATATAGAACATAGGTCTAGACCTGAGCGACAACAACCTGACGATCTCAGGAGAGAAGCTTCTGTCTGGTCTAGTTGTTTTAAACATTTTAATGAGGAATTATTACAGATTAGAGCTTTAAAAGATGGCGAGTCCGACACGCAGAGCTGCTCCCTGACAGTCTCTGAGTCGACGGCTTATTAACGTTTTAGTTTGTTTCAGTTCTTTTCTTTTTAATTTTCTAAACAGAGCTGCTGTGTAGCGTTAAGTTGGTTCATATATTCAGTCATCATATCAACGAGATGTTAATGTGCAAAAAAAATCTCAATAAATTAGATTCTCATTAATTCTTTAACTGACTGAAATTTTGCGTGTCAAACTATAAATTAGCATGTTTGTTTTTTTAATTAATTTAATTTAATTAATCCGTTCATATTCAGGACATTTGGAGTTAAATAATTTGGTAGTTTACAGGAAATGTGCTCATTAATGCTGAAAACTGAGTATTTATCAGTCAAAGAATGTTAAGATTTTTCTGCAAATTAACGATTAAATTACACCGCTGTGTCTGTAAACTGAACCTTTTAGAATATTTTACATATTTATACATTAAAAGAAGAATTATCAGTAGTTTTTTGGTGAATTACAGCCTGTATTTGTATGTAGAAGTTTGTGTTTCTTGTGTTTGTGTTTGAGGAAAGTGAAGCCAGCTGAACGCACTCGGCTCTGACTTCAGGATGTCTCCGATGAAAACAGGCGGCGTCGCCCTTTAACTGTTCCCCCTCCTCTCCCCCCCGCCCCGCTTTTTTTTTTGTGGGTTTTCAAAATTGATCTGAATTAGTTTTTTGTCCGTCGCTGATCTGCAAACAAAGAGCCGTAAAAACCCCGAAAGAATAACAGTTATGATTAACACAACAAGGACGAGTTATTATCAGCAGCCTGAGCTCTCATCCTTCCTTTAATGAGACACCTGCAGCCACACAAAAGGCTGAGTGTGTGTGTGTGTGTGTGTGTGTGTGTGCCAGAGGGTTTTTTTTTGGATGGACGACAGCTGCACTGACGAACACCTGGACCGACTTGGCACCGTTCTGTCCGGGCCGAGCCAAGCTGAGCCGAGCCAAGTCAAGATTTATTTCTAAAAAAAAAAAAAAAAAGATTTTACAGGCGAGACGAGTTAACGAGCTTCACAGAACAAACAAACAAACAGAAAATAAGATTTAACAGAGGATAAGTTTGTTAGTTTCCTTTAATAATCCTCATTAAAATGTTTAAAACAACTAGACCAGACAGAGGCTTCTCTCCTGAAACCGTCAGGTTGTTGTCACTCAGGTCTAGACCTATGTTCTATATGTTGTTGAGTTGTGTTCTTACATTAATGTTCAAACCCAGAGAAATCTGTCATTTTAATCAAAGTAATGGACCGTTTCATTTGGTGGCCTGTCAATGGCGTCATACCTCCTCTACCAAAGAGTATAGTGCACAAGATGCATGCGTCGGCGCCGTGTTTGTCCGCTACAATGGCGTCTAGCAAAGAGTAACTTCCACACATACAAGATAATACATGGGCTTTGTTGTGCTTGTTCCACACAAACTGTTAGAAATGGACTTTTATTCAGTTTGAAGCCACATTTTCATGATAAATTCAGCTGGTTTTCAACTTGATCTTTTAGCCGCAAGAAGGATTTTAGTCATTGGACGTCTGGATCTTAAGTTATCAGAGAAATAAACTGGGCAAACGTTAGCAGCAGCTGGGCTAACAGCCCCTCCAGGAAGTCCACTGCTCGCCCAACATGGTGGAGAAACACTGATTTTTTTTAGCTGAAACTGCTTTATTCAGTGTTTTTACCTGTAATCAGCGGGTCCGTTTGTTCTGGAGAGGAGGAGACCTCTGCGGGTAAAAACATCCTGAACCATCAACACTGGAGTAATCCTATCCCACTGAAGCTGCTGCTTTAACAACCAAGACAACAACTCCCATCATCCCTTGCTGCTTCACACCGTCATCACACTCCGTCTGTTGTTATTGTTTTGATTGACGCCTCTATCGTGCGTTTAATTCCACCAACAATAAGAACAAACTTCATCAGCGTTTGTCTGGAGGATGACGTCATCATCATCAACGAGTGGACAAAATATTAGGAACACTTGAGTTTAATAAACATAAACAACGTCAACAACGTGTTTATTCCTGCGAGCTCGGTGTCGTCTATATATTTATCTTTATTTATTTAACATCGACTCTCTGTCTCTTTCTCTTTCAGGACTGTTGAAGTTCTGCACCGTCGGCTTCTGTGGAATCGGCACTCTGATCGACTTCATATTGATCGCCATGCAGGTGAGTCTGATCCCGCCGATCGGCCTGTCGGGGTCGTGTCACGTCTGATCTCTTCAACGTTTCAGATGATGACGATTCGTTTATTAAATGTTTTAGCAATTAATTGATGCAACTGTTTAATCTGTAAATGTCAGAAAACTTTATAAACTGCTTTATTCAGTGTTTTTAGGGTTTTAATCCCTGCGTAAGTCTGAACGTTTAGACATGAAACTCTGAACCCAGCGGACGTTTTTAACCGCGTCTTCCTCCTGCTGTGACGTCTGAGTCACATGACTGAACATCCATCAGCTGATCAATCTCACAACACGACGTGCGGTTGAAAGTTAAAGAATCATTAATTTAAATGTTTGTTCGTTAATTTTCTGTCATCCGACTGTATGGAATAATCTGAGAGAAACATTTTTAATATATTTACAAAATGTAAAAGCGGTGATGAAGAGGAGGAGGAGGAGGAGGAGGAGACGACTCCTCACACAGACACTCTCAGGTTCTTGTTTCATGTCCTCTTTAAAAGTGACACCCGTGATGAAGAGTTCCTTGTTTCCCGGAGGATCCATTTCAGCGTGGCAGCCGGCGGCGGAGCCTCATATTTTAGCAGCTAACTGCCCGGCGAAGGGGGAGGAGAAGGGAGGAGGAGGAGGAGGAGGGAGGGAGGGAGGGAGGAGGAGGCCAGGCTGATGAATAAACAGGCGTCGGCCTTCTCTATTATTATTTACGCCCATCCGTCCGGCGGCGGCGGCAGCAGCGGCGCTCTGAGGTCTTCAGGATGAAGGATGTTTTCTAGAAGTTTCTAATGGACTGTGAGAGCGCAGGAGACAGACGGATGGAGCGAAGGGAAGCAGGAGGTGAAGGGACGAATCACTCCTTCCTGTTGGGGTGTTTTAGATAATAAAAGAGGCTGCAGATCCATCACAGGAAGGAGTGAAGGGGACCGGCGGGGACACGGCGGCGGGAACAGAACGGACGGACTAATGACCCGTTAAAACCCGAACATGATGCGAGTCGTCAGCCGCGACTGAGCGATCGGAGTTTAAACTTCTCTGTTCACAAGAATAAAAGTGTCAGAAGAAACTAAACAAATTATAACCGAAAAATATGAAACAAATTAATAGTTTGAGTCATTTTTAAACCACAAGTTAACTTGTTCTGACTAAAATATGAAGATTTTCTAGTGACGTCGTCCTCAAACTTTAATGTCGTTGAACTGTTAATTTATCTTCTTTCTTCACTAATGAACATAATGATTAGTTTCAGTCTACATATTATTATGTTTATGAGTTATTTGCAGGTGTTGAGCTCTTTTCTGTCGCTGCTCAGTTTAATCTGAACGTCTGAAACCGTTTTAGTTTTTTAAAGATGGCGAGACGCAGATTAAAAACTCTGAGATTGAAGCTTCTGTTCAGATAATTATCCTGCTTTTGATTTTTAACGACGGTTTCTTACATTTCATGAACAGTTTCCAGTTAAACTTTTACTGGAGAAGCAGCTTGACTTTCTCACACAAGTGGGAATAAACTGAGAAGGAATTTATTCTTAATTATCTCGTTTCCACGGGAACATGACGAGCTGCACAATAAGAAACTATATCTGATAAACTTTCAGTATTTCAGCCCCAAAACAACCTGATTACAACTCAGTTTGAACAATAACTTGATGTTTGAGGTGTTTTTTTAAACCAGATTAGAGGATTAAATGTTGTTAAATTTATTTCCTGTTTGTGTTTATTTAAAGTTTTTTAGTCGTCTTCATCCTGTCAGCGTTTGTTTCTTCGTCATCGTGTTGTTTCCTCCTCCTGCAGATCGTCGGTCCGGCCGACGGCTCGAACTACATCGTTGATTATTACGGCGCCCGTCTGACCCGCCTGTCAATCACCAACCAGACGTTCAGGAAGCCTCACCTGTCCCAGTGAACTCACCTGGACTCACCGCGGGAGCGAAACACGTACGTCAAAATAAAACAAAACTTCTCCCTGAATGTTTGTTTTAATTAATGCAACCTGTAAAGGAAAATAATATTTATTTATTTATTGATGAAAATCCTGAACTTCCTGAAACCTGAGGGTTTTTTTTCTCACTGATGATTTGTTGAACTGCATGCTGGGTAAAAAACACACAGCACCAGTCCCACCAGTATAAGAACAAACACTTGAAAGGATGTTTTTACTCTCTACAGCTGGTTTCTTCTTCTTCTGCTGCTGCTGCTGCTGCTCGGTGTCAAAACTCAACACTTCCTGGTAGTTTTTCACATTAAAAAGGGAAAACAGCAAGAATTTTAATGTGAAATTCTGGAGGAAGTGAGTGGAAATAATCTCAAATATAAACACATAAAGAACCATTTGAGAATTTATGCTGTATATTATTGTTATTATTATTATTAAACTCCAGACAGACAGCTGCTGTTTCTGCTTCCAGAATCATCAAATACTTGTAAACAAATCAATAAAAATGAGAAAATAAGACAGTTGAGATGAGAGTTTTATATCTCATCACAGATATTATTCATCAATATCATTAAAATATCTGTTTAATAACCTGATTTTAAAGGATTTTATCAAAATATGTCGTTAGAAGATGATTCAAACTCTCAAATACTGATATTAGATTCAGAGAGTCAGTGTCACTGATGACTTTACAGTTCAAGGTCAAACACACTCACACACACTCTGCTCACCTGGGACGGACTGGTTAAATATCAGAGTGTGGACGTTGTTCAGGTTTCTCGGGGAGCAGAGATGAAGTGATGCTGGCTGCGTTCTCTCTGAGGTTAAAGGGTCATTTCACTCAAATTACAGATTTTAAAAAGGTTTCCTGTCACAGTCGTGCTCATAAGTTACAGTTTTTGTCTCATCGCTCCAAATAACTTTCGTCTCGTTGCTGTTTGGCAGATTGTCAGCAGGTTGTTTTGTGGCGTTGTCATAGTAACGGCTGTTTTTCTGTCTATTGTTTGTGTTCAAGTTCTTCCTTATTGTTCTATGTGGGTTTTTCTTTGCAACCTGAACTATTTTTGTCATAAGATTTTCTTCTTAATGACCTTTAAAATGATGGAGACCAGATCCGAATCCGCATTCACAGTTAGTTTATAGTCCTTACATCTGGGCGTTTACAGTTTTCCTCTGAGGTAATGTGTGCTGCTATCTGTGGAACATGTCTGGAAATATCAGCCTCTCACAGTTTATGTTCAGTTTAAGATGCTTCAATCAGGATGACATCTTCCTGCCCTGTCTCATGACCCTTTCTGACTTCCTCTAACATGTTTGCTGGCTTCCCACCGTTAATCTTAGCTGCTGTTACTATCTATTCAAATTACAGAACAAAACAGAAACTTTCATCATAACATATCAAAAGAAACACACACTCAGTGTAATCCTTATTTTTATAACATTTTTCCAGGCAGATGTAGCTTCTGGATATCTTTTTATATCCTTCTCCTGGTTCCTCATGACTCAGTATCCAGTAAAGTCAGAGCAGAAACTCACTGATATTTACTTTCCCTTCACAGACATTTAAACCTGTGTGTTTATTATCAGCTCAAACATTCACCGGGATGTAATTATGTCAAAATAAATGTCTTCATCTGACCTCTGTCACTAAATAAAACAAATGTTTTCAGCATTTTTTTCCAAATTATGGCCGATATTTCACAGATTTTACCAGCGTTTTTTATTCATCCAGGTTTTAATATAAATTGAGTTTAGTTTGATGTTTTGTAATTTTTGGTTTTAATTGGAAGTTTCAGTTTTGTCTCTTTGATGTGACGATGAGATGAATTTAAATGATGAAAGAAAGTGAAATGATGTTTTGTTCTCTCTCTGTTTCCCTTTTAGGTCTCACTGGAGAAGCTGCTGGTTCCATTTATTCAGTTAAAACATGGATAATATAATATGATATAATATTTCACACCTTTCACATTCCTGCTGATCATTGATCGTCTGAATCCTCCATCAGGTTCTAGATTGATTTCTCTCCTTTCAGCAGTTTTTACGGTTTAAATTTTTATCAAAAATCTGCTTTTTTTCCAGAAGATTTCTTTTTTTTTTTTTCAGATGTTAAGATTAAATTTATCTGACTGATTCTGTCACATTAGGTCATCTTTATGTCTTCACATCTGTCCAGTTTTATTTAATGTAATATATTATGATGTGTCACCGCTGCTGCTGCTGTGTCTTTAAGTTATGACGTTTTTCCATGAAAAATCGACTTTGTAAATAAAGTTTCTTCTTGTGTTTACGAACATGTGACTGTCGTTCTTTAAACGTCACGCAGGATGTTGTTTGTTTGCATAAAGTAAGTTCATTTATTTTAAATTAATTACACAACGTCTTCTGGCCTTTTTGCACGATGTAAATATCCAAATGTTTGTCAGTTGTCATGGCAACTTGACAGAACAGTTGAAATCAAATCGCTCATCTGTTAAAAACTGTTTTATGTAAATTATTGGGGTTTAAAAATCAAATTTCCTTCCAAACAGTTTATGAGCAGTTTGTTATTAGACAGACACAGAAAAATCAGAGTTCCAGCTTTTACCTTCTGTAGAAGATTCATTAAGCTTCTCAACACTAACGTGTGATGTAGATGTCGGCCCTGATGGTTGTGCAAAGTCAGGACTTGTAGCATTGCGACCAGGTTACATCTATGTCTTCGGGTTGATCTAAAGCGCAGGGTCTGAAGGTATAGCGCAACTGCATTTAGGGTGTGTCCAAATCCACTTTTGCTATTTTAACGGCGGAAAAATGGTCGATGCGCCAGGTGCACGGTTCAAAGGGGCTGCATGTAGTCTCCTCATTAATCATGGGTGTGTGTCCGGCGTAACATGCAATAAACCAATCACAGTGTCATCTCCCATTCCCTTTAACAAAAAGAATATATTTAAAGAATATATATAAGAATATAGAAGGTGTGCAGATTTATTCCCTTCATTTGTTTAATTATTGTTTTCACCTCATTTATTTCCTCACAAATTTGGTCAAATAATTAAACAATTTAATCCGTCATTACTGCGATTAGTTAATTCTGATAAATATTATGACTGACATGTAATTTTTAAAGTTATATTAATATGCACAATAATAATCTTTCACATTGTAACACACACTTTCATTTGTTACCTTTTGTATGTGTGTGCTGCTGTGGGTCCAGTGATGGGGTAAGTAGTAGTAGAGTGCATGTTGTGCACCCACCTGTGTAATTGCATATTACATAATGTGCCCTTAAAATAACAGTTAGACCAGGTTTATGTTGGTCAATAGCGCAATCTCTCTCTGCTGCCTTAAGATAGCAATACGCCAACAATGCACCTGACCACACTTTACTGTTAGACCAACATGCCCATGGGCTCGCTGATGGGCGCAAGTGACATTAATGTAGATGTCTTCAAACATCACTTCCTTTGTCCACTATTTTGCCTGCTGCTGGACTGGGCTCGCTGAGCAGGGAACATGTTTTTTAAACTGTGGGGAGGTTATATGATATTGTCAGTAAAGAAGTTTTCATTTTGTGTCGTGTTCATGTAACCAGACAAAAATACACACAAGCATATTATTAGGATTTGATATTTTTAATAGTGTAATGTCGAGACTTCATGCAATCAACTGAGGTTGTTTTACAGCAGATCTCACTCAGCAAAAAGTAGGAATCCACTAAAACTGGATTGATTTTCGACATTACCATAAATAGAGCAGTATATCCTGAGAGCCAGATAGATCTCATCTCCCTGTTCCAGTTGAAGAACAATTCCAGTAGACGCATCGGCAAGACCACCTTTAGGAACTTTATCACGAGCGACAGTTACTATGTTGCCATTGTGATGTATATTAACTTCTATTGGACGTCCCTCAGTGTTTTCATACCCTCTGAATCTGAAGTAGTAGGTTCCTTTGACTGGGGCTCTGAAGGCACCTGCAACAAAGGAGGAATTCAGTCAATTCAGTGAAAACACAAACCAAATACAAGTGAGAACTATCAAAGCTTTCACAGACAAACCCATTATAATAAAAAAGACTGCTAAATAGAACACAAATAGCTACATAATACTTTAAAATATGTGCAAACTATGTAAAAGAGAAAGTCCCTTCACCAAAATGGCATCATGTACATCCAGTATAACATATTTTATCTGAGAGAGCTTCATAAGAGCTTCCAACCCAGAACTAGCCGACTAAGAAGACAATAAATACAAAAATGCAAAAAAAAAAGGTAAAATGGTGAGACAATTTCAAGAGAGATTTTCCATACTGGGACAATAAAAGTTATGCATTAAAAGGAAATTCTAGAAAAAGTGATAAGTTGGATCATAAATCTATAAGATTGTGTAATATAAGATCAGTGTGAGAAGGTGAAAGAGGTTTACGTACCTGTATCTGGGTCATAACCCTGGCCGATGTTGGTGGTAACTTTACTGAACTTAAGTCTCGTTTCACTACTGTAGGGTCCAAATCGGCCGCTCAGGTTGGCAGTAAACGCCACCTTCGTTCGTTCTGTGTAAATTAAGGAGACACACATTGAGGATATTTTCCTCTCACATCAGCCTCATTTAATAACCGTATTCATGTCACTCTGCGTCCTGCTGCACAGAGGATGACCCTCAGTTTATCATTTCCATTCTCACTGCTAACATAACATGACATTTTGACTTTTTTAATAATGATATAAGCAGCTCACCTGCAGTCCCTCCCTTCAGCTCCTCCACCTCGTTTTCAGTGGAGCTCATTCTGGCCTCCAACACTGTGAACACAGTCATCATTTTTATTGTAAAAGGAGGTAAAATACATAACTGGAACTTAAAATACCTATATGTGTATCTAATAAACATGGCAGCTGTGTGTTTTGCAGCTTACCGGTGATCAACCTCTCGAGCTCCTCCACCACTATTTCACCAGCGTTCATTCTGGCCTCCAAAACTGTGAACACATTTAAAGTTTTTTTTTTACCAAAAAGTCCAATTTGAATCTTCAGGTTGACAGGAAAATCATCACAAACATCAACAAATTATAAATCATTTAATAAAATATAAATATCTAACTGCATTTTTGATTTCATTGTCTGTCAGTCTGTCCTGTATGGCTGGAATAAAAGCAGTAAATTAGTCCTAGAAGTAATGAATATGTGAACATTGCATAAATCTGTTTGACACTTTGTGAATGAACCTGTATTATCTTGCTCCAGCTTCTTAAAATACCAGTATATGTATCTAATAAACTGGCAGCTGTGTGTTTTGCAGCTTACCGGCGTTCTCACTCTTGAGCTCCTCCACCACTATTTCACCAGCGTTCATTCTGGCCTCCAAAACTGTAAACACATTTCTAGTTACTATTATGAAATGTTTAAAGTCGATAGTTTTCATTCTTTTCCTTGATCACTATGTCAGCCTGTCTGTGCCTCCATAGGAGGAGGAAATAAATTAAGATTAACATCCAAATGTAAAATTTTATCAATATGTCAAACTTTTTTCTGCTAAATAGATCTTTTTACCCCTCTTTCATCACTTCTGGACTTCACATCTGATAGATTTTAAAACATGTCTTCTAACATAAAGGGTCATTTTTACTCATGTTTTTTAAATTTTATTTATTTTATTTTTTTTACCTATGTTCTCTCTCTCAAGCTCCTCCACTTTGTTGTCACTGGCATCCATTCTGGCCTCCAAAACTGTGAACACATTTAAAGTTTGTTTTTTTTTTCCAAAAGGTTCATTTTGAATCTTAGATATTAATCTCAGTAAACACTTTAAAGATCTGGTTACATTTAACTCTTCAGGTTGACAGGAAAAACATCACAAACATGAATTAATTATACATACTTTAATAAAACGTAAATATCTACCTGCACTCTTGATTTCATTGTCTGTCAGTCTGTCCTGTATGGCTGGAATAAAAGCAGTAAATTAGTCCTAGAAGTAATGAATATGTGAACATTGCATAAATCTGTTTGACACTTTGTGAATGAACCTGTATTATCTTGCTCCAGCTTCTTAAAATACCAGTATATGTATCTCATAAACTGGCAGCTGTGTGTTTTGCAGCTTACCGGTGTTCTCCGTCTTGAGCTCCTCCACCACTTTTTCACTGATGTTTAATCTGCATTTCAAATCTGTGAACATATTTCTAGTTACTATTATGAAATGTTTAAAGTCGATAGTTTTCATTCTTTTCCTTGATCACTATGTCAGCCTGCCTGTGCCTCCATAGGAGGAGGAAATAAATTAAGATAAGATAAGAACATTTTAGCAATATGTCAAACTTTTTTCTGCTAAATAGATCTTTCATCACTTTTGGACTTCACATCTGATAGACAACAACATGCTTTCTGACGAAAAAGGTCAATTTTACTGATTTTTGTTTTTTTTAACCTGTGTTCTCTCTCTCGAGCTCCTCCACTTTCTTGTCACTGGCGTTCATTCTGGCCTTCAAATCTGTGAACACATTTCTAGTTACTATTATGAAATGTTTAAAGTCGATCAACAGCAAATTACAGGAATCTGTTTAACATTATTTGAATGAACCTGTATTCTCTTGCTCCATCTGCCTCAGCTCCACACTGTGTATGATCACCATGTCTCTCAGCTCCTTCAGCTCAGCCCAGATATCAGCTTTGACACCCAGGATCTCGGCATCGTTCTTCGTCAGCCCTCCACTCTCACCCTGAGCCCCCGTCCAGTACAGACAGAGCAGCAACGCCAGGAAGCCTGCAGCACGCCTCATCGTGAGATATCACCTCTTTAGACAGTGAGATGTAGTCTGACACGTCTCGCTCAGCTCCTGTCTTTATATACACGTAAAACAAGTGACTGAACTGTTGTTATCAGAAACACCTGTTTAATTCTCATACAACTAACACCAAAGATCCTTGAACACTGAACTGAGTTTAGAGCAAACATCAAGTTAGAATTATGTTCTTTCCTTCAATATAACCACATTAAAGGACATGTTCATAATCTTTCAATCTCTCTTAAAAACAGCAGTCGGGCACCATAATGAAGACTGAAATAGGTTTTTTTTTGCTGTGATCATTCCTCCTGTTCATACTGACCATAAGAAGATCACTTCAAAATGCACTTAACTGTAATTGATGGGGGGCAAAATCCACAGTCCTCCTCCTGTGCAGAAATATATTTAAAAGTTAATCTGAAGCTAATATGAAGCTTCAGCGTCCAAATGAGTCAAATCAAGTGGATATCTTTTAACGTTAGTCTCTTTAGTTTTGTTTCTATACTTCCACCTGCAGCTCAACAGAGAAACACAAAGAGGAGAATTTGACGCTAAAAAAGACTGTAAATGTGTCAGATATCCACTTGATATGACTAACTCAGACTGCTGAAGCTGTGTTTTTATATGTTATTCAGTCAAACATTATAAACTGAGTCCTTTAGACAAAAGTACTTTGGCTAATCCTGTCATTCATTAACTGTTACAATGACAAAACCTTTGATTTCATCAGGTGGGGGACGATGATACAGAATGATACAGTTTACTGTAAGAGTCCATGTTACATTCTGCTTGAATATGAGTTGCTATAGCTCAATAGATTATGTTATAAATAATGTTGGTTGTTGGTGTATGTGGTGTTTTAAGATCATATGATCTTCAATATATATATAATCATAATATAATCATAGTGTATATGTATAAGTGTAAGTTTTTGCCTTTGCTAAATTGATGTTTTAGTAAAGTTCAAAATTATTTTTTCAACTATATGACTAATTTGTTTAATTTTGTGTAATTTTTTAAAAACTTTTTATATTTTTTATAGTATTTAATTGTATCACTATTTATCCCTAGCTAGGGGCAAATTAGGACTTTATTTGATGAGTCATTGTTATGAAACCATAATAATCAGATCATTTGTTTTAATTTCCATGGACACAACCTGAGGCATATATAGTCACTATTATTTGAAACAAATACACTTGAATTTTGCAGTAAAATCATGAAATGTAAAAAGTGGCTCATGTTACACTATTCTCCCCCATGAACTCACTGACTGAAACTTTCACCAAAACGAATGAATTTTTAAATATTGACCACATAAACTAGACTAGATATGCCAATTATGCCATCAATGTTTTTGAGGAAATGAGAAAGGGAACTGACACTTTTATTATTGATTTCCGGCTTCTTGGCAGCTTTAACATTGACCGGGGACGATGTGGACGCATCAGTAACATTAGCTATGTTAGCTAGGCAGCACATTTAGTTAATGTTGCCTTTCTTTTCTCTCTTTCCCTCTCTGCTCCACCTTTCCTCTCTTTTTTCCACCGTCCATCTTGCTCATGGATGTATAATAAGAGCTTTTATAATTCACTTGCTGCCAAATGAAATGTGTACATGGTCTCTTTCTCTCTATATACAATCATAGCAAACAGATAATAAATAATAAATCTCTCTCTCTACTTCTACCTCTCTGTCACAGTGAGCAGGGAAGTGTTGTGTTCAGGGTCCGAAAAGAAAAAAACACTAGGAATGTAACTTGTTTTTTGAACTGTGGGGTTATTTGACATGGTCAGTAAAGAAGTTTTTCATCTTGTGTCGTGTTCATGTAACCAGACAAAAATACACACAAGCAGATTATTAGGATTTGATATGTTTAATAGTGTAATGTCGAGACTTTGTGCAATCAACTGAGGTTGTTTTTACAGCAGATCTCACTCAGCAAAAAGTAGGAATCCACTAAAACTGGATTGATTTTCCAGATCATCATAAATAGAGCAGTTTATCCTGAGAGCCAGATAGATGTCATCTCCCTTTTCCAGTTGAAGAACAACTCCAGAAGAAGAATCGGCATAACCACCACCAAGAACTCTATCATGAGCGACAGTTACTATGTTGCCATTGCGATACATATTAATTCTTAATGAATTTCCATCACTGTTTTCAAACCCTCTGAAACTTAAGTAGTAGGTTCCTTTGACTGGGGCTCTGAAGACACCTGCAACAAAGAAAGAATTCAGTCTTTTAGTTGCTTTTGTCAGGCTTTATAGGTGTGTGTCTCAGTCTGTATATGTTAGACTGTGTTAGAAATCTAAACAAGGAGTCAATTCAGAGAAAACACAAACCGAATACAAGTGAGAACTATCAAAGCTTTCACAGACAAACCCATTATAATAAAAAAGACTGCTAAATAGAACACAAATAGTTACGTAATACTTTAAAATATGTGCAAACTATGTAAAAGAGAAAGTCCCTTCACCAAAATGGCATCATGTACATCCCAGTATAACATTTTATCTGAGAGAGCTTTATAAGAGCTTCCAACTCAGAACTAGCCGACTAAGAAGACAAGAAATACAAAAAAGGAAAAAAAGGCGAGACAATTTCAAGAGAGATTTTCCACACTGGGACAATAAAAGTTATGCATGAAAAGGAAATTCTAGAAAAAGTGATGTTGGATCATAAATTTATAAGATTGTGTAATAATTCAAATAAAATCAGTGTAGATAGGTGAGAGAGGTGCATGTACCTGTATCTGGGTTATAACCGTGGCCGATGTTGGTGAAAACTTTACTGAACATAAGTCTGGTGTCAGCACTGACGGGTCCAATTCTTCCATAGTCAGTAAGGCCGACAAAAAACGCCACCTTTGGTTGTTCTGTGTGAATGAGGGAGACACACAAAGAGAGAAAACATTTTCCTGTCACATCAGTAACAGCTGCAAATTGTCACATCAGCCTCATTTAATAACTGTATTCTTGTCACTCTGCATCCTGCTGCACAGAAGATGACCCTCGATTTACTGTTTACATTCTCACTGCTAACATAATATGACATTTTGACTTTTTAATAATGATATAAGCAGCTCACCTGCATTCTGTTGCTTTCTCTCGAGCTCCTGCACCTTGCTGTTCATTCTGGCCTCCAAAACTGTGAACACAATTAAAGGTTTTTTTTTTTTAACCAAAAGGTTCATTTTGAATCAGTAAACACCTTAAAGATTTGATAACATTTAACTCCTCAGGTTGACAGGAAAAGCATCACAAACATGAATTAAATATACATAATTTAATAAAATATAAATATCTAACTGCATTTTTGATTTCACTGTCTGTCAGTCTGTCCTGTATGGCCGGAATAAAAGCAGTAAATTAGTCCTAGAAGGAATGAATATGTGAAAATTGCATGAATCTGTTTAACACTGTGTGACTGAACCTCTATTCTCTTGCTGCAGATTCCTCAGCATGTATCTCAGCTCCTTCAGCTCAGCCAAGATATCAGGGGTGATGTTGGTCTGATCACCAGTGAGCCCTCCACTCTCACCCTGAGCGCTCGTCCAGTACAGACAGAGCAGCAACGCCACAAAAGCTGAAGCATGCCTCATCGTGAGATATCACCTCTTTAGACAGCAAGAAGCAGTCAGACCTGTCTCACTCAGCTCCCGTCTTTATATACACATAAAACAGGTGACTGGACTGCTGTATGAGAATTAAACAGGTGTTTCTGATAACAAGCATGAAAATAGCCCCAAAGATCCTTGAACACTGAACTGAATTTAAAGCAAACATCAAGTCAGAATGATTCCTTCAATATAACAATATTAAAGGATGGGTTCACAATCTTTCAATCTCTCTTAAAAACAGCAGTCGGGCACCATAATGAACATTGAAATAGGTTTTTCTTGCTGTAATCATTCCTCCTGTTCATACTGACCATAAGAAGATCACTTCAAAATGCACTTATAATGTAATTGATGGGGGGCAAAATCCACAGTCCTCCTCCTGTGCAGAAATATATTTAAAAGTTTCTATTGATTGGATGATTCTGTCAGGGTGGCTGCTATGCTTGTTGCTACACAAAAAAAATCAGAGCGCAGTGGAGAAATCCATGAGCAGAAACTTAGTGAGTGCGCAGAAGAAACCTGAGTGCGAGGAGAAGAGTTTAAGTTTGAGTGCGAGCAACATTGTATCCGAGTGCGAGGGGAGGGTTTTGAGGGACAAATTACAAAATTTGAACGTAAAATCAATTAAGTTTGCTCTCAAATTTATTTACTACGCTCTTGAATAAAGTTGGGAATAATCTCCATATTTTATGGTGTGACAACGCTGTGGTTAAGGTCTAGTTAGGCTTAGGCATAAAGGTCGCTAGGTTAGGGTTAGGGCAAGATCATGATTTAGGTTAAAGTAAACATAAAAAATGAAATAAAAACAGACGATGTCCATATTTATTGCCAGAAAAATGGCTGCAAATGTCCTGAATGTCTCACTAAAAACACTCGCTTCTCTTGGTTGAAAGGGGAAGTGGGCGTTGGTTTCGAGGTGGTCTCAAACCGTGTTCGATACTGACTTCTAACTTGCTGCCAACAAATTTACAAGCCATCCACCAACCCCTCCTCATATAGATCGCATGTGAACTATATCACTTTAGAAATGTTGATATGTATTTCATGTGCTGGAACGTACATATTCAACGTTTCTGTGGTTTGCAGAAACGAACAATGCCAACGATTTATTCTGGTGTCCAGGCTGTCAAGACTGAAAGAAGTTTAAGGAGGAAAGAGAAACACACACACACACACACACACATAGAAGCAGTAAATAGTTTTAAAATCTTTTATCCAAATATAAACTAAAGGACATCCTAACAAACAAAAGTATAATTAAATAAATAATAATTTAATACAGGTACTAACACTACACAACAACTCTGTTATCATGATGTTTTTACAAGCTGTTAAAAGTTTGAAACAGGTGAGACGCCAGCAAAAAAAAAAAATCTCTGAGTAAATATTTGAATACTTGGGAGAGTATTTTCCCGTTCCTGACAAACATGTTTGGAAAAAACTGGAAATGACACGTCACAGCTCAGTGGAGGTGTCTTGTTATTTTAAACCTTGAAGATGTGCTGAATAGAAGTAGCAGAAAAATAGTGTATGCATCAGAGAAACATCCAGTGACAAATAATCACAATTTTGTTCTTATTTTGGTTGGCAAAATGTTTATTAAAGAATCTTGAGTTGAGTCTTTATTCAGTGACATCTCCATTTTAAAAACAATTAAAACATCCAATAAGATATTTAAACTAAAACATGTTCTGAAATACAGCAAATGGAGTGAAAACATTAATAAATGTTTTTGCGGTTTAGTTTCTTTAAGATAAGACTGTAGCAGCTGCTTTTGTCTCACCGTCTCTTGCACTACTTTTGAACTCTGCCTCTGTTATTTTCCTTCAGACAAAAGTACTTGAAGTCTTTGGCTAATCCTGTCATTCATTAACCCTTACAATGACAAAACCTTTGATATCATCAGGTGGGAGACAATGATACAGTATGATGCAGTTTACTGTAAGAGTCCATGTTACATTCTGCTTGAATATGAGTTGCTTTAGACACGTCTCACTCAGCTTCCGTCTCTATATAGACGTAAAACAAGTCACTGAACTGCTGTATGAGAATTAAACAGCTGTTTCTGATAACAAATATAAATATAAACACCAAAGATACCTGAACTCTGAGCTGAGTTTAAAGCAAAAAACAAGTGCTATCGTCTATTATCTACAATTATTTCCAATTATTATAATTCCCAGTGGTGGCCATTTTAGTAACATAGGTGACGCTAGTGAGCACTATTTGGCACTTTGGGGGTTAATTTTTACATTTTATCATATTTTTCATCAGACCTGATGTGCGTGCCAAATTTGGTGAGCATTTAGGGGGTCAAATTTAGGGTTGAAGTGGCGTAAGAATATAGAAAGAAGAAAGAAAAACAAAGAAAGAAACACACAAAATACAACAGGCTACTGTTTCACATTAGTCCAGTGTCTATTAGTTGGGTGCTCAAAAATAAATTGAACCTTTAAGAGCCGACGGTGATCAGGGTTCAGATGCTGAAGTGGATGCTGGTCAGAAACAGACAAACTGTTTTGTTTGTTCTTGGTGGATGAAACTCATTATTCCTGCTTCCCATGTCGTATTCTGTTTGGTCGTCAATCCAATCGTCTCTCACTGGGAGACTCGTACAAACCAACCAAAGATTTGACCATGTTCCCCTCACCATCGTGTGACGGCTCCATGGGGAGGAAGGCACTGGATCATTGGATGGGTGGAGCTGAGTTGCCCTTTATTATTATCTGATCTGATCTCTTCCCCACTGACTGTTTGGTTTTGTTTTCCAACGACAACATGCACCTCACATTAGTCAATGCGTTCGTACACTTTCAAATATCACTGATACTGATTTTTAAACTTCATCGCATTTAATTTTGTTACTTACTTAAATAAATTTCAGTTTATTATTGCTCAGTTATTGCGTCTCTCTTGTTGTGGCCTGCAAGTCATAACAAGCGTCAACTTCCATCTCAGAAAGAATACAATCTAAAAATAAAGGATCCGACAGCCATCAAGGTTCACACACCGAAGTGGCTGCTGGTCAGAAACAGACAAACCGTTTTGTTTATTCTCGGTGGATGAGACTCGTTATTCCTGCAGCCGCTAGAGGGCGCTGTCACGTAAATGTACACTCATGTTGTTCTTATGTTTTTGCTGAAATGACACGCTGTCGTCTTTCAGTCTCAGTTCAATCAGTGGTTGTTCTGTAATGTTTTTAACTTCCGCTGAGGTGGAGTCGAGAACAGTCGTGAGCAGCGAGCGTTTCCTTTGTTTAATTATTATTCAGAAACACTGAGAACCAGATACTGAGTGTGTGTGTGTGTGTGTGTGTGTGTGTGTGTGTGTGTGTTATGTCTCTGTATTTTCATGTGGAGTTAGCAGCCATGTGGCTTTCATCAAAATTCAATTATCATACTGTACCACGCTTCACAGGACACACACACACACACACACACACACACTTTCTTTTGGAAATCATCTACAGTACATCCTGTCTCTCTCTCTCTCTCTCTCTCTCTCTCTCTCTCTCTCTCTCTCTCTCCCTCTCTCTCTCTCTCCTCTCTGTTCGTTTATTCCTCTCAGGAATAACTAATAATAAATAAAAGTAAATCTTATTTTCACCAAATACTGTTGAAACATCATCAGACCAGTGACGGTTTAAAAAGCAATGTCTCAGTTTAAAGTTATGATGTTTCTGTTTGTATTTAACTGTAGTGAAATAGTGAAAATAACTTTTTAAAATACAACACATTGTTAAAGACAAAACCAGTGGTTTCCAACCTTTGTCTTTTGACGTCTTACAAAAAGCAGTGTGTAGTCGGGGTCACATTTCACATGTCTATGAATTGTTAACAGCTCCACCAAATAGTGATTTTTCCCTCTAAACTTCTCACATGCTTTCATTTCAATAAATGTTCAAATGATCCAATATTTCAGCAAAAATCAAAGATTAGAGAAAAAGTCCAAAAACTGAAAACGGATTTGTGTATCAGCACTTTCATCTCATCTCATGAACCCTCAGATTTATCTGCTGACTCTTTGGAGGGCCCCAACCCCTAGGTTGGGAACCAGTGGACTAAACTAGCTAACTGTATATAAAGTAGTGTAAACTAGCTCCACCTCCAGCAGTAACATGCACACAGCAGCTTCACTCTTGAATCCTGCAGCTTGTTTCCACTCAGATCCAGCTCTCTCAGATGGGAGGGGTTGGACTTCAGAGCTGAGGCCAGAGAAGCACAGCTGATCTCTGACAAACTGCAGTCAGCAAATGTGAATAAAGAATAAAATATGCAGATAAAATGTAATTTATAGTCCAACTATGTCCTCATCAATGAGCTTTTCCCTAAAATGAGCAGAGTGACTTTGTCATTGTGTTATTGTGGATCATCATAACATCAGCCTTCTACTGTCAAATCTGTAATTGGAGGATCAAAGTGAAATCAGACATCTTGGACTAGAACTTTGTATCAGAACTTTATTTTTTCTTCTTTCCTCTCCCATTAATCATCTCACAACCTATCAGATTTATCTGCTGACCCTTTGGAGGGGCCCCGACCCCTATGCCTAGCATGTTCTCACATGCTTTCATTTCAATAAATGTTCAAATGATCCAATAATTCAGAAAAAAATCAAAGATTAGAGAAAAAGTCAGATAAACAGCAGGTGGCACTAATTCTCCAGTCAGCACCATTAAACTGTTGCAAAAGAAGAAGAAACAACAAGACGACATCGTTAAAAGAGCGACAGTCGAAGCTCAAACAATGAAAAACATGATGGAAATATGACATTTTTGTTTCATGTATTGATGTGAGGAAGGTTACAGTCTCCTCCTCCTCATCATCATCATCGCTCCACAAAGATCTGATGTTTTCAGCTCTTCAGTCATTTATGATTTTCATCCATACAACTCCTGTTACACCCCAGACAGGAAATGAATTTCTTGGTCTTCTTCTGGTCTAGGTTTTTTTTTATGCAAAACTTGATGCTAAAAACAAAAAAAACCCCAAAATATAAATGGAAACACATCATGATGAAAATGGCAGATAATCCTCTCAGTGGGGAAAACAAAATCATGTGAGAGCAGTAAAACATAAGAAACGTCTGTTTACATTTTCATCCACATGACTACTGTTACACTTCCAACAAGAGAAAAAAAAACTTTCCTGTGACATTTAGAGACTTTTTCTTTTTAATGCACAAATTGAAAATGTGAATAAAAACGTGTGGATGGAAACACACAAAGACACAAAATCATGTTCTCATCAGAAGAAAGTTAATTATCTCCTGAGAGCTAAATGTGTTTTTATATAAACTGTGGTTGAAGTTGGTGGTTTTCCAGCTCACTTCAACACATCTGCTGAACTTTAGAGGAACTGCAGCTGAACGCACTTAACCTCCGGCTGAGGAGGCTGCTGATTGGTGGAAAACGGCGAGAGCTGCATTTACACTTCAGACCTTCACACCTGAAATTAACATTTATTGTCAAGTGTTTTTTTTAAATGACACCATTTTCTTGTCATGTAGCCTGTAAAATATATTGTGGAGCTGCTTGTTTATACTGTCAAATAATGTTTATATAAAAAAGGAATGATTATTAAAATTATGTTTTTGTAAACTATCATCATATGATCTTATTTTTTTGTGCAGTATAAAACAAACATTTACCAGAAATTCACTGTAAATAGAAACTTAAAGCTCTCAAGATAATGTTATTGGGTGTTAAAGTAAAGGAGAGTAATTTAAATGTAATTTTACATCATTTTTCTGTGATTTACATCCAGAAATCTGTATTTTGATTGAATTTACCAAAGATTACTGTATAAAAACAAGAGTCTTTATTTAAATGAGGTCATTTTAAGTTAGTTCTGCAATATTTTTAATTTTTCTTTTTGCAGATTCATACATTTAACATTCTAGTGATGTTTTATAATGACTTTTTTTTTATTTTACAATGTTGGACTGTAAAAATATCGGCATTTTCAAAATAACTACGTTTTTTTTTTTACTGTTATTTTGCTGCCAAACTTTTTACTATTTTTTTTAACTTTTTTTTTTTTTTACAGTGTAGTGAAGTAATGTAACTGAGTACATTTATTCAAATACTTTACTTGACTGTAAGTACAATTACATGTGATTCCGTGTCATGTAGGTGCGTTCAGACAAAACATGTGAATAATAATCAATCCAAGTTTACATTCAGGGAGGTTGATAGGAGGCTAAAACCCCCAACCACACACACACACACACACACACACACACCGTCTGCGTGGGAAACACAGAGGGCATGAAATTACAGTTGCGTCGGTCGGAACGGAGTGCAGCAGGAAACTTTACCGATAAGGTGGAAGCTTCACGCAAACCTTCATCGAACAGTGTGTGTGTGTGTGTGTGTGTGTTGGAGGGGAGGGGGGGGGTCTACTAAATAAAGAAATCCCAGGGCTCTCGCTCTCTCTCTAATCCCTGTATATGTGTGTGCATGTGTGTGTGTGTGTTAATTTGGACAGTCAGGCCTGGTGTGTCACCAGATAAGTCAGTTCAATATTCACACTCGGTCTGTCACTGGGTGGCAGTCTGAGCTCAGCGTGTGTGTGTGGTTTAATTTTTACACATCATTGTTTAAAAAATTCTAATATTTGGGAATAAACAGTCAGAAAAATGTTTTTTTTTTTTTTTTAAAAGGATTAGTCTGGTGATATTCTTTGTTTTCTTACGATCAACAGAAACACAACAAACCACATGATCTTCTTCTTCTGTTGTTGTCCAGAAACTATTAAAACATGTTAATGAGCCTTCATCACCATGAAAACACACACACACACACACACACACACACACACACACACACACACACACACTCCTGCTGCTAGAAACACTCACTAGACCAAATGTGGATTCATCCGCCACTGAAAATAGTCCCTAATAAATGAACTGTTAAAAGAAACACAACCCAGTCGCCAGAAGAAAAGACGTTGGTGTTGAAGGTTCCTGCAAATCACAGAAACGTTGCATATCTACATTTCAACACATGAAATATTTATTGTATTAACATTTCTACCCGTTCAATAATGATGTGACGACACTGCGGTTCAGGTCTGGTTAGGTTTAGACACTAAGACCACTTGGTTAGAGTTAAAATAAAAATAAAAATGTCACCTTCCAGATTGCTGCTTCCAGATTACAGCAGTTTATTCAGTTTAACCTGCCGTTTGTCTTAAATCGCATCTCGTTCGAGAGAATGGTTCATTGATCTCGTTCAGTGAGGAGCTGCCAGGCTGGCGTTCTCGTTTGAGACGATGAGACCCGCTAATTCATCGGTGCTCACTCGTTTTGAGCGACTGTAGCGGGCAGAGATCACATGTGAATTACGTCACTCTAGAAATGTTGAGATGATGCGTTTTTTTGAAACGTAGATGAGATACGTATTTCATGTGTTGAAATGTTTGCAGAAACTTATGATTCCAACATTTTATTCTGGCGACCAGACGTTGTTGTTTTGGATCTGCACATGGAATTTTTTGACAACAACAAAAATACCACCAAGATATCTACTGGATTTGACTCATTTGGATGCTGAAGCTTCACATAAACTTTTAAATACATTTTTTTTGCACAGAGGGAGGACTGTGGATTTAGTCCTCCATCACTTCCATTGTAAGGTCACTATGAAGGGATCTTCTAATGGTCAGTATGAACAGGAGGAATGATTACAGCAAGAAACAGCTTTTACTGACTGAACACACCAACAAAAAGTAAAAAGAAAGAAAGAAACAGGGAAACAAAGGAAGAAGAAAAATCAAGACAATAAAAGAGTAACACGCAAAATGGCAGAGACACTTTATTAAACCCCCTTTTGTCTTCAGAAATGCTTTAATGCTTTGTGGCATAAATCCAACAAGCTGCTGAAACATCTCTGTACATCTTCAGAGGTTTTGGTCCATACTGACGTGATAACATCACGCAGCTGCTGAAGATTTGTCGCCTGCAGCTTCATGATGTGAATCTTCTGCTCAACCACGTCCCGAAGCTGCTCTGTCGGACCGGTTTGAGTTCAGTCTCATAGTTATGTTTAAGAAACCAGTTTGATATGATTCAAGTTTTCTGACATGCTGTGTTCTCCAGTAGAAGACGGACACACTGAGGACATAAAGCGACCAACACGGTCAGTAACGATACACAGCAGCATTGAAACGATGCTCAGTTGGTACGAAGAGTTGTGGATATTCTGAGCGATGGGCAGCACCTCAGTGGATGAAGTGGACATGAGCCTTTGATGTTTTAAAAAGTTGAAAATGTTTATTGACCTACGTGAAAGGAGAAACTGAAACATTGAAGTCATCCACAACTCTGCTGTTGTCTCTTTCCGTTCTGTCCTCTGAAGGTTTGAGTGTTTATCAGGACAACAATATGAAAAATGAATTTCTAAACAAGGAGCTGCATTTTACTCGTCAGTTTAGGTCATGTTGCATCGAACTTCTGCAGTTTTGGTTTGAATGTCTGACTGTATCAACAGAACCTGGGCTGTAAACTATACCTCCGCAACCCCGCCTGTTTTTACTGCAATGCAGGGTTCAGGTTGTGATATTGCCTGCATTTTGATCATAAAAATAAAATAAATATTTGTTTGATCCGTCTGGGATTTGTGGTCAAATTAATACATTAGTCAAATCAGTACAGCTCAGTGTGTCAGGACTGGTATGGAGGCAGGGCAGGACTCAGTTGCAGAGGCGAGAACAAACAAAAAAAACCTTTATTTCAAGGCAAGGCAAAAAAATAAACTTGACTAAGCAGGATCGAGTGTATGGACAAGAAACAAAATGAACCAACAAGAACAGCACAGAAAACAGGACTTAAATACACAGACAGAACTGACGGGGAACAGGTGGAAACACTCAGGGTAATCAGACACATGAGGAAGGGGAAGTGACCTGAAACAAGAGGAGTAACTTTCCAAAATAAAACAGGAAATGACGAAACAAAACATGGAGACAGGACAAAAACCCAACTAAACTTCACTGCTGTCACTGTGTCACACTGTGGTGAAGTTTATAAAAATGAAAGGTAAATATCAAAGCGGCGCCCAAAAACGACGCATAAATGAAAAATCTGTGGAATTTTCTGCCAAACTTACGAAAATCACGACTGTATTTTGAACATTAAATCCTGTCAGATGTGAAGAAAGATACAGGATGTAAACAGCTGGTTCCTGCACAGCTGACAGTGTTTAGCTGCTGTACAGTTATCAACAGTTATTAAACAGCCTCGTGTGTGAAGTTAGTTAGCATATATGTTACGCTAGTTTGAGTTTTTTTTTACAGAATAATATGTTATAAGATATTAAAAATATAGCTACTGCCACACAAAATACGCCCTTCAGCTTCAGCTTCAGGTCGGGACGGTGGATGGACGTGTAGCACCTCCATCGTTTATGTTTACACATTAACATGTTTACACAATTTTTATTGCTCTGTATTGAAATGTTTTGTTTGAAAAAATAAAATCACTTTTAAAAAGGGAAAAGCTTGTTCTTTCCTCACAGTACAGCTAAATTATTAAATCCTGCACTCTGCGACGTCCCGCTGAATAGAAGCTACGCATCCACCTATCTGCGTTGTCTAGGAAAGCCTCCTCTGACCTCGGTAACCATGACGATGCTGATTTACCCTCCATCAGAAAGGTTTCCCCAAAACATCACAGACAGCTGGAGGCTCGAGGAGGAAGTGTCTCCTTCCTGCTTACAGTGTAACAGCATCTATGACCCCTAAAGATGGAAAACAAAACATCCTCCACAGCACGAACCTGAACTGTTGATCCGAGGCAGGACGGACGGATCCATACGTTCATGTCGTTTACACCACATCCTGAATGTAGCGGCAGAAATCGAGACTCATCAGAGCTGGCAGAGTTTTTACAGTGTGGTTTGGAAGTGGCGCCCGGCGTTACTGATGTCTCTCCATCAGCGTGAACCGCTCTGGCCTTTCTCCTCTGACCTCTCCGCCATCAACAAGGCATTTTTTCTGCTTGCTCTCTGGATATTCTCTCTCTCTCTCTTTTTTTTTTTTTGTTTCGGACGGTTCTTTTAAACCCTCAGAGACGGTCGTGTGTGTGTGTGTGTGTGTGTGTGTGAAAATCTCAGCAGATCAGCAGATTGTGAAACGCAGAGACCGGCCCATCTGGCACCGACAACCATCCCTCGGTCAAAGTCACTTAAATCACCTTTATTCCCCCGATCCTGACGCTCGGTTTGAACATCAGCAGATCGTCCTGACAATGCTGCCGCGTGATTGGCTGATTAGATATCTGCGTTAACAAGCAGTAGAACAGGTGTAGCTAATAAACTGGCATATTTATCTGTGTGTGTGTGTCTGCTGTTGTATTTAAAACCTTTAAAACAGATAAAAGTAAAAAACTGTGATCAGCAGCGTTTTGACAGATTACGTTTGGACGAACTGATCCAGAGTCTGTCCGCTGACAGACTCAGTGAGTCAGCCGGCTGTAAATCACAGAAAGTATTAAAGGATTCAGGAGAGGAGAAATGAGGTGAGGAGAAAGAGGAGAGGAGAGAGGAGATGAAGAGAGATGAGAGGATGTGGAGGAGAGAGAAAGAGAGAGAGAGAGATGATATGAGATAACAAGGGAGAAGGAGGAGGAGAAGGAGGAGGAGGAGGAGGAGTGTAAGCTTCCTCCTCAGGGGAGACGTCGACCTGTCAGAGTAAATGTCTCCTCTGCAGGGAGATAAAATCATATTTAAAGATCAGAGCAGCTCTCTCTCTCTCTGTTTGAAGAACCTTGAAGGAGACGAAGGAGGAGGAGGAGGAGGAGGAGGAGGAATGATTAGCTCTTCATCAGCAAACTCCTCCTGACATGTTCTGGACTTTTAACCTGATCGAGCTGTAATCAGATTACAACATTTAGGATTATAAAAAAAAAGGTAGAAGTTACTGATGCATAAACAGGATCTGTGACATCACAACCAGTTTGGAGCCAATCAGGATCCAGTATGAGTCAACACCAAAACTTATTGTCTTAGTTTTTAATTAACACGGCAGTTTTCTTTTTAATTGGTTTGTTTTCTGTTGAACAACTTCGTCAAGTTTTTAGCTTGTGTTTGTGTTGTTATTCAGTTTTTTTCTCTTGATTCTTCACTTTTTCTTGTATTTTATTAGTTTATTAATCTTTGTTTTTATGTTAAGTACTTTGATTCACTTCCACTGCATTAACAGAAATACAGTTTGACTGATATTTGATTAATTTTTTCCTCTCAAAGAAGAAGAACAGAACAAGTGATTTACTGAACAGACATGTTAATAACTTTAAACATCTTAATTATTATTATTATTATTATTATTATTATAACTGCAAAAAACTCCCCCCAAAAAAAACAAACATACAAACCCTCACACACACACACACACACACACACACACACCTGCTGGAAGCCTGCTCCCATTGGCTGAGCCCTGCAGTGGGTGTGGTATTGATCAGAAACACCAGCAGCAATTATACGACTTCACACTGAGCCTGGAGCTCATCACTATTCACCGTGGAGAACACACACACACACACACACACACACACACATCCTTGTTAGGACTTTGCATTAACTTCCATTCATCGAGGACGATCTAAACCAAACCTGAACCAGAACCTCAGAAATGATGTTTGGCCTCATTAGGATCGGGCTTCGGTCCCCATGACGACTGCTGGTCCCATCAAGGTCGGTGTTTATACTGGAAAAGGTCCCAGTGAGGTAACACACACACACACACACACACACACACACACCACAGTGACTCTTTGATTAATGCTAATTTGTGTGTGGACGTGGAGCGCCTTAATCCTCTTCTCTAATTGGTCTTTCATTATAGCTGAGGGGGGAGTGGGGGGAGTAGGGGAGGGGGGGTGGGGGCGTGTCCGTGGCCCTTCGTTAAGGTGGTGTCACCGTGGTTACCGTGGTGAATGGATGAGGCACCGAAACAGTCGAATACAAAGTCAGTAAAGTTACTGAATGCAGGACGTTGTGTGATGTTGATTCGACCACCAGATGGCGCCACAGTGGAAACAAACACCAACTCCTTTAATTATTATTAGTTGCTTTATAAAACATTTTACTCTCCGTTGTAGATTTTTATATCTTCTGTCTTTGTGGCGCTACAGCTGCCGCCATCTTTGACGTGTGTTTAATATTTATTTCATAAAAATCTGCAAGGAGATTTAAACTCTCTCTGATTGTTCGCCTGTAAACACAAAGATAACCAAACGTTAACATCCAAACAACCCTCGATAACGTCACATTAACGTTAGCTTACCGTCTGACGTGTTGACGGCACGTTTGAACGGTTTTGTTCCAGCTTCTTTTTTATAATTTTAAGACAACTTATAGATAAATTTAGTCCATAAATCTGTTACTTCGTTCCCTCCAGAGAGACGCAGTCTGTTAAAAGTCATGTCAGTTTATTTATTGAGCACATTTAAAAACAACAAATGTTGACCAAAGTGTTTACAGAGATGCAGCTGATTAGTGCAACAAGTCAAACAGCTGCATCAGATTGTAAAGAAGAATCAGGAGCTGCATTAAAACAGTAATTAGCTCCATCCGTCTTTCACATTATTGTCTGTTTTTATAACATTTTTGATAAGAATTCACATTTTCAGAGGTTACTCTTTATGAAGTTTTCATCTTGGAAGATTTAACAATGACAGGAAGTTTATTATTTAAAAGAAAAGAGCTGCAGAAAGCAGTGACTCAACATTAAATGTGTTGAAACGAACGTTGAGCTGCTGTTTGTGATGCTCTGATCTGTTTTTCCTGCATATTCCTGCCTCTCTGTGTGTGTTTCCCTCTTAATGCCTCCCTCGCCTCTCCTCTCTATAATTTCCACAGCTCGCAGCACCGCCTGCAGCCATGTGTCCGTCAGGCGTGTCGTCACCTGGGGCCGATCGTTTCCCAGCAGCTCCCGGGTTTCTTCTCATTAACCTCCGTCCTACGCCCCGCCCACTCCTGTCCCGGCAGCTCGTTACGTTAGCGGCTGCTCCTGTTTACAGACGCCACCACGTAGAGGTTAAAACTGTTTCCTCACAGCAACAAGGACACCATGAGGATCAATAAAGTGGGACTTTAAAGGGATATTTCACTGTAATGATTTATAGATTTTGAGTGTTGCGTTCTCTCCACCGGCCAGCAGGGGGCAACGCCAGTGGCTGATTGTATGGAAGTCTATGAGAAAATGATCCTACTTCTCTCTGATTTATAATCTCAGTAAACTGTTTCCTGATGAGTTTATGCTCTCAGTCACTAGTTTCACGTCTTCTTCAACACAGCATGATGTTCATTTAGTAAATTATGCTCCCATCTAGTTTAGAGTATGCTTTATAGGGCCTGGCTATGTTGTGATTGACAAGTCGCTACCACGGCGACAGCGTTGCTTACGTCACGTAACCATGGCATTTAGGCGTAGCTGCTATTTCACAGCGTGTTTTCACTTCACTGAAGTTTAATTGTAACATTGTGGTCACCTGAAAAACGTCTTTGGTTGTAATAAAAGATCATCAATGAGTCAGATGGTCAGTTTTTCACTAGTGAAAATTAGCTTTAGCATTATCACTGCTAACCATATATTGTGCTAACCATGCTAGCAGCTAGCGCTATGGTCAGCGCCACCCTCTTGTCCAAATATGGTCACTTCTGGCTCCAAAAATCAAACATGGCGATGGCCAAATCGCTACACTCCAGGCTTCAAAACGGCCGTTCGCAAACCAGCGGGTGACGTCACGGCGACTACGTCCATGTCAAAGTCAAAAGGTTTTGATCGGCAGCACAACAAGCTGTAAACAGAACCGTGTTCCTGCACATGCTCAGTAGCGTCTGCCGTACACAGAACTACTCTCTGATGCTGTTATTGGTCTTTGGAGCCGTTTCTGAACAAACTAACGTGACCAAACTCAGATCATTGTTGTTTTGGATCCAAACATGAAGACAAATGTAAAAAAAAATCACCAGAATGATCCTTTAAAATCTACATTTAGAGGGAAAACGACTCTTTGAAGTTCTTTACCTTTTAGCTTCTGTCGCTGTGGTCGTTCGATGCCGTCACATCAGACGTGTTTCCTTCTTCTTTTCCTCTTTTCTGTGTCATGTTGTTTCATTTCTGCTTCTCCCTCATCGAATTAATTCACAAACTCTGATCAATCGATCTGAATGAGGAAGCAGCTGCAGAGGAAAACCTCATTAAAACACTGATCAGTAAAATGTGTGCACGTGTGTGGTCATGCATGAGGGCCTGGTGTGTGTGTGTGTGTGTGTGTGTGTGTGTGCTGATATGTTACTGAAGATTTAACGAGTTTCCCAAACGAGAACTGATCCAGCATCCACATCACCGACCTGACGGGACGTCTTCAAACTGCTCATCACATCAGATTTCCTTAAACTCCTGCTGTCGCTTCGACTGCTTTTAGTGCTTCTAATTATTTCAAACAACGCAACTGACGCTTTCCTCAACCTCTTTGAGAACATACTCTTCACTTTAACTGCTTGAATAGTGTCTCGTTTCAGCTCTTACACACCAACTAACACTTCAACTACTTTCATCTGACACTTTCAGCACATGCACTTCAGCTTTTGTTTTTACTATTTTAAAATATTTCAACTGCTGTAAGTGCATCAACTGATGATCCAACTCCTTCAGGACATGTCGCAGTATTTCCTTTCACCATTCACACTTCAACTTCTATCAGTACTTAGACTTAAACTGAGTTTGACCACCGTAAGTTCTTCTTGCACCTTAACTGCTTTTAGTGCTCACATTACAACTTTCCACTGACACTCTTACTGCTTTAAAAACTTACACTTCAACTGCTTTAAGCGCTTTTAGATCTAATGACAGTTCAGTTTCTTTCATCTTGCAGCGTTTACACTTCAATAGCTTTTATACATACATAGACATCAACTAATGTTTTAACTTCTTTTAGACATTTTACAGTGTCTATTCAACACTTGCGCAGCTTTTAGCACAAACACTTCAGTTAACTTCAGCTATTGATGCTTATTTTAGCTGAAACGTCCACATTTCAGTGTATCGACTGCAACCGACACTTTAACTCCTTTCAGACATGCTACATCATCTCCTTTCAGCACTTACAATTTAACTGCATGAAGTGTGAAAACATCTAATGACCTTTCAGTTCCTTTCAGGCATTTTACAGTTTATCCTTTGATCTTCAACTGACACTTTAACTCCTTTCAAGCCTCACAAATCACCTGACATTTCTGCTTTCAGTCTGTAAACATAGAATGATCTTTCGGTTCTTTTCAAACCTCTCACGGCATAAAAACTTCATCTGATATTTAAATTCATTTCAAGGTTTACAAATCAACTTCTTTTATGGTCACACTTCAATAGCTTTTAGTGATATTTAAACTCCATTAAGTGCTTTAACTTCAACTGTTGCTCCCTTACAAAACATCTAAAAAGCTGAAAATCTAATTAAAATGTCACATATTTCATTATTATTTTATTATTATTATGACTTTCTGTCTGAGTCGCAGGGTGTGATCTTCTCTGAAGTTCAGAGTCTGACCTCCTGACCTTTAGCATGTTTTGCTACGGGGGCATATCAGGTCACAGCTGTGTGTGTGTGTGTGTGTGTGTGTGTGTTGTGGAAAGCCGATGCTCGGTGTTTGGCGGCTGGCTGAATTATTCACGCTCCTCTGCGGTCGTCTCCCTCTCTGAAACCTGAGATACGAAGGTGAGGCGTCTCCCACCCTCCACCCAGCACCCGAGGGAGAATCTGAGCTCAGCCGACAACAACACGACAGATACCGAGGAGGAGGAGGAGGAGGATGAGGAGGGAGGAGGTGTGAAAACTCACCAGGAAAGAGTTTTGAATCACTTTTATGAGGAGCTTTAGATCACAAACAGCACTGACATCAGTCTGTTAGTACAGGACGTCCAGCAGTCAGCTGTATGTTACGCTTGAGTCTAAAGTATCTTAAACACACATCATGTAATTTCAGCCGCTCGGCGTCTCGATCAAAACAATAACAACAGACGGAGTGTGATGACGGTATGAAGCAGCAAGGGATGATGGGAGTTGTTGTCTTGGTTGTTAAACCAGCAGCTTCAGTGGGATAGGATTACTCCAGTGTTGATGGTTCAGGATGTTTTTACCCGCAGAGGTCTCCTCCTCTCCAGAACAAACGGACCCGCTGAATACAGGTAAAAACACTGAATAAAGCAGTTTCAGCTAAAAAATCAGTGTTTCTCCACCATGTTGGGCGAGCAGCGGACTTCCTGGAGGGGCTGTTAGCCGAGCTGCTGCTAACGTTTGCCCAGTTTATTTCTCTGATAACTTAAGATCCAGACGTCCAATGACTAAAATCCTTCTTGCGGCTAAAAGATCAAGTTAAAAACCAGCTAAATTTATCATGAAAATGTGGCTTCAAACTGAATAAAAGTCAATTTCTAACAGTTTGTGTGGAACAAGCACAACAAAGCCCATGTATTATCTTGTATGTGTGGAAGTTACTCTTTGCTAGACGCCATTGTAGCGGACAAACACGGCGCCCACGCATGCATCTTGTGCACTATACTCTTTGGTAGAGGAGGTATGACGCCATTGACAGGCCACCAAATGAAACGGTCCGTTACTTTGATTAAAATGACAGATTTCTCTGGGTTTGAACATGAATGTAAGAACACAACTCAACAACATATAGAACATAGGTCTAGACCTGAGTGACAACAACCTGACGGTTTCAGGAGAGAAGCTTCTGTCTGGTCTAGTTGTTTTTACACATTTTAATGAGGAATAGTTATATTTTGTAGCTTTAAAGTGCCACCAACGGCCGCTAGATTCAAAAAGCTTCAACTTCTCTCCAGAAATACGGAGTCAGTTGTTGCTTTCATTGCGTCATTCTTTCATTCTTTGCTTTAAACAAACAAATATCGGAGCAGAAAACTGGAATCTCTACAGATAACGTGGATGACACAACTGCTGAAATAAATCATGGTTCATCCTTCTATAAGATTCTGTGAGATTGAAGAAGTCATGATGTCTACTAGAGGATCAGTAGTAGTCTCTCAACACCACGACACCAAATGGACTTCAGCTTAAAATGTATTTTAGGTTTAAACTGTTTGTTTTAATACAGTATGTCCCTTTATTGCCATCTAGTGAGGAATCAATGATGGTCAGTGTTTTGTGAAGTTTCTTGGATTTTATTGTACTGTACTTGTGATTGGTTCCTGTGTCTAGAAGCACTGGATGTGTATTAACTCTGCTCTCGTATATATTTATGACTGAATTGAATCTATAGACATAAAATGCTCTGGAGAAGGCGCAGGGCTGAAACACATAAGTGTTTTTCTAATGTAAACAAGTGAAATGTTAATATTTTGTCCTTCCTGACTCGTAAATTGAGACGTGCAACCCTTTTTTTTCCCCTCTAAATTCACAGTCAGATTTCCTCTTTTTGTCTCTCCGATGGACGGAGACACTCTACAAGTCACGTCTAGATTTCACATACAGTAAATCATACATGTGTTTATTTACACTGAACGCTTCATCAGCCGCTTCCAGCTCGGCCGCTTGACATTTTCTCACAGCCTCTTCCTTCTGTATACACACTACGTCTCGTTTCTGACAGCTATTAGCAGCAGCAGCAGCAGCTCGCTCCTCTCAGGATCTCTCAGAGGAAAATCTCTGGAACATTTCTACACAGCGCAGCAGATAAACACAGACTGAACCGTGTCCAGACGCAGAGGCAGGAACAAGTCGCGAGGAGGACAACAAGAACAGCTGGAGATCGATCCCAAAAACACCCATCAGCAGAACGACGTCGCTGTTGGACAATAATGATGTTTACAGATGACGGTTTGGGTTAAAATGGGCACTTTAAGGTTAAATTCAGGATATTACGACCTGCTGAGTCGTTAAAACGGTCACTATGGCTGCCAGCGTCGTTGTAATAAAGCTTTTGGCCACGCTGAACGTAATTCTTATTCTGCAGCGCTTCAGTCTGAGCGAGAAAGAAATCCTTTGATTAGTTGTATCGACCCTCTTCATCAGAGTAAAGCTCCACTGGGACCTGATATTACCTGTACTGGTCAGTGACTTTAATCCAGCCTGGAGTGTGTATGTGGGTCATTTCCCACCTGTTAGGAAACAAATCTGTCAGATCAATAGTCTATATATCTATACCTATATCTATATATATGGACGTAACGTGCTAACAGGTCAGGTATTGTAATTAAGTTACATTAAACTTAGTGAAATGATGCAAAACAGACATCAAAGCTACTTTAAGTCTAAAAATCTCATCAATGGAGCAGTAATTTCCAAAATGACCACCAGCACATTTATTAGAGGACCTGAATGTAGAGACTGAGACCAGAATAATTTAATAAAAACGACTGGCTCAGTGTTTCTGGAGAGAAGTTGAAGCTTTTTGAATCTAGCGGCTGTCGACGGTACTTTATGTCACACCGTGGTGAGGTTTAGTTGGGTTTGTGTCCCGTCTCCATGTTCTGACGTTTTAGGTGACTTGCCCTTCCTCATGAGTCTGTTTCATTAACCTGAGTGTATCCACCTGTCCCCTCACCTGTTCCCCGTTCCCTCGTCAGTTTTGTCTGTGTACTGAAGTCCTTTCTTGTCATTATCCGTGTTCATGCTCTGGTTCCTTTTTTTTTCCATGCCAAGTTTTGCCTTGCCGTGAAATAAAGGTTTTTGTGCCCATCTCTGCCCTGCCTCCTCATTGGACTGACACTTAAAAGCTCTAATCTGTAATGATTCCTCATTAAAATGCTTAAAACAACTAGACCTATGTTCTATATGTTGTTGAGTTGTGTTCTTACATTAATGTTCAAACCCAGAGAAATCTGTCATTTTAATCAAAGTAACGGACCGTTTCATTTGGTGGCCTGTCAATGGCGTCATACCTCCTCTACCAAAGAGTATAGTGCACAAGATGCATGCGTCGGCGCCGTGTTTGTCCGCTACAATGGCGTCTAGCAAAGAGTAACTTACACACATACAAGATAATACATGGGCTTTGTTGTGCTTGTTCCACACAAACTGTTAGAAATGGACTTTTATTCAGTTTGAAGCCACATTTTCATGATAAATTTAGCTGGTTTTTAACTTGATCTTTTAGCCGCAAGAGGGATTTTAGTCATTGGACGTCTGGATCTTAAGTTATCAGAGAAATAAACTGGGCAAACGTTAGCAGCAGCTCGGCTAACAGCCCCTCCAGGAAGTCCGCTGCTCGCCCAACATGGTGGAGAAACACTGATTTTTTAGCTGAAGCTGCTTTATTCAGTGTTTTTACCTGTAATCAGTGGGTCTGTTTGGTTTCAGTATCGTAATAAGACTTGAAAAACACTCACTAAGATCCCAGAAGTTTGGACACACACACACATTTATTTAGGTCACTTTTGGGGACATTACATAGACTTACATTAATTTCCTGGACACTTACTCTAACTATAATGTATAACCACTGACCCAAAAGTCAGCTTTTTCCAAATTGGGGACACGGATTCTGTCCCGGACGTCCCCACTTAACTGACCTTTACTCTGAAATTTGTCCCTGAAAGTAGCCTATGACAAACACACACACACACACACACACACACACACACACACACTTTGTGTCTTTGTGCTGACTTCAGCACTCTGAGCGCTGAGCGGCCGGATTAGACTGAGAGTGTTTCTGTTACACAGATCACACACACAGATTGAACAGTGGAAACTGCCAGATGCAGAGGTCTCACTCTGCCGGGGTTTACGGGGAAACATCACACGGCAGCAGCAGACTTTGTTCACATACACACAGGTGGGAGGATTTATTGGAGTTGTATTGACAACAATAAAGCTTACAGCAGCTCCTGACTTTCTGCTTTGAGAGGATCTCACACGGACCAGAGGACAAACCAGTTCAGATATGAAGACGTTGGGTCATTTTAGCACTAAAACCAGTAAAAGCATCAGTATTAAAACCATAATCCTGTCCTTAAAGTGCTCCCGATGGATGCTAAACTGCATTTAGTCGTTCTGGTAACCACAGTGCTGCATGTCAATGAGATCTAATTTAAATTTAAATATATACATACAGCACCATTTATACATTTGGATGAGTTGTATTGACTAAATACGACTGTATGTATATATTTTTGGGGCATTTTAAACCTTTATTGGACAGTGACAGGTTTTTTTTTAGAAGACAGGTGACGACATGCAGCAAAGTTGCACTGCCTTTCTAGTTAATGGACCAAATATGGTGTCACTCATATCCCTCCTTGGACGCTCCCCTCGCCTGGTAACCTTGAACAATTATTGGCCTGAAGCCACATGACCATATATCCAACCCATCACTGTAGATGCCCCACTGGCTGATATATGTCTTGATGTGTATATATAAATATGTATATGTCTACTGTTTGCATGGTGAGTCAGGTACAAAACTACACACAGTAACTTATCTTCTACTGGTCCTTTATGCAGCCCCTCAGTTCAGCCTCTGTCTGAAACAGGCTGTTTTAGCCTGTCTCTTTAAGGCCCCGTCTCCCGATGAGCCCGGCTGGTAACCAATGGCTTCATTGGTTGTGTTGGTTAGTTTTAGTCACGAGAAGTGAGATTCGTTAGGGTTAGGGTAAGAATATAGCGTTAGCCAATCAGAGGCAGAGTAGGGTGGGGTCATGACTTCACCATCCTAGGAAAATAAATATTACAGGCCCTGAGTTTTGTCTAGCAGGCAGCATTTCTCTTAAAGATGGCGAACGCCGTCGTCTTCTTCTTCTGTCTTAAAATTTGAATGAAGACTAAACACAAACATTATCAAAGATTTTGTCCCAAAAGATAATATTTTATTATCTTTATCAAACTCATATCTTGTTGCACAAGTTAATATCCTTTCCATAAACGATGTAAGATCCATCTAGTTTGTAGTTATTATCTTATGTGCAAAGAAAAATAATGTTAAAATAATATAATTTTCCTGGACTTCACCTTTTGAATTTACAAATTAACATGTTTTTCTTTGCTTTAGAAATAAATATTGTCACATTAGAATAAATGTTTTAGTTGAATAAAAATCTTAAAAACAGAATTTTGATTATTTTTGTACTTTTTCTGGTTTTGCTTCTAACTAAAAAATAACTAAAATAGAAGCTACGCCTCTCTGGCATGAAGCCTTATAAAGATTTTATGAACAATCTCAAACAAAAACACCCACAGAGACGGCGGATAGAGCATTAGCGTCTTTATTTTTTTGTCGTTGTTGCATAGGAAATGCACATCTTGCTTCCAGTAAATTGAGTCTGCGTGGACATGGAGTCACTAATGGGGCCGAGAAGGGATGGGCCTACAGTTCACCAGTTAAAACGGAAACAACAGTCAGAAAAGGGAAGAACAGAAAGAAGAAAAACAAAAACAACAGAATGACAACAGAGTAACTGACAGCAGTAAGTCAGAGAGGACAACATAGAACGTCAGTGCAAACTCACAGCGTCAGAACACAGAGGATGGACAACAGTGGCACCAGACAGAACCAATGGAAACTAGTTAGAACATTGAACAGAAGTGTAACGCCAGTCGTGGACCGGTGGCGGCTCGGTGGCGGCGGCGGCGGCGGCAGAAAACACCGCCCTGTTCCATAAAAGAGTTGTAGAGGCACAAGGTTTAAGTCAGTTCTGGGTGAGGATGGAGGGTGAGGATGGCGGTGATGTCGGAACCCAACAGGATGCGGGCAGTGAGCAAAGGGGGGGATTCTGGGATATGTGAGTGAGGGGCGGCGTGATGATGTTGATGGCGGCGGCGCTCGGTTTGGGGGGGAGAAGGGGGAAAGATAAAGATAAAGATAAAGCTCTCCTTCCTCGAGATTGTCTTGGGTTAGCTACAGTTAGCGTCGCCTCCAGACGGCTGGGCGAAAAAAGGCAACGAGAGACGCCTCCAGAAAGCTGATCGAGCTGATTGATTATCTATAACGGTGATCAGCTCCACTGTTCAGAACATCAACAGGCTAGAAAACAGGTGGATGGATGAGGGCAGTTCTGGGCCGTGTGTGTGTGTGTGTGTGTGTGTGTGTGTGTGTTATTAAAAAACGTATCCCTGGTTTGTTTGTTTTTGATTTAAACACAGTGAAGTTTTTACATTTCTGTTCCAACACTTTTTTTACTCCGTTTGTTCATGAACGTTTTTCAAAGCAGGTTGGTGTGTTTTATACTTTGAAGCACATTTATTCTGCTCTCCTGCTTTTATTATGATTATTTAATTATTTAAACGACGACATGTCAAAGAGCTTCATGCGTCTGTAAGAACAGGTTGGTAAATTTATAATTATTAAAACATCAGGATGGATTATTAGTTAAACAAATCATCAATAAATTTGAATGTAACTGGGAATCAGACCCCGTCTCCTAGAAATTACATTTATAATCTATTTGTTTATTGGCTGGATTATTGGAGCTATAGAAGATGGTCGGGTAGAAGAGTTCACGTCCTGCGTGTTTGTTTTAGCCAACAACAAAATGTAAAATAATATAAACGTGTCTCAGCGCCATCTTTGCCAAACCTTAACTGAAGGTTGAGATTTCTTCAAAACAACTGTTAAAATGCTGAAAGTGTATTTTTTAGGTAAACAATTTGTGTTCATAATAAAACGTTCCCTCATTATGTTGGAAACATCGTTTAGGTGGCTTAATGTCTCGTTAATGTCACATCAGAGTAATTATGTAAAATACAGACTTTTCTGAAGCTCTCATATGTTTGATTTGGCGCTTCTTAACACAGAAACACCTGAAAACTGAGCTCATAGTGACGCCTGACGTCATGTTGTCAGTGCTCAGTGTTTTCTAAACACGTTTGAGGTCATGAACTGTTTCATCCGTCCGATGTGACGCGTTTGTCTCAGAACGTGTTTGCTGTTGCAGATTAGAAGCTATAAATCTAATTTCTAGGTGACGGGATCTGTTGTAAATGCATCTATAAGATGGCATCAAAAGTCTGATCAGTTTTCATTTTTGTAGCTGATGTTTTGGTCAGATTGTTCCTGATTTTTAATTGAAAAGTTTTATTGAGGCGACTGCTTCAGATTTAACATTTGAAAAGTTAAATGTTGTAATTCTGATTTCAGCGCCTGAATCTCAGACATAAAAACCATATGTGCAGCGTCTAAAAACACCACAGCGTGCTTTTGGAAAACGTTTAGCAGTGATGGAAAGAAGAAGAAAACAACTTGCAAAAAAAGAAAAAATCATTGGCTCTGTCCTTTAACAAAACAGTCTGCTCATCAACAAAGTTTGTCAACCCAAAGTTTTCTGCCCTAAAAGAGATGCACAAGTCGAAGAAGCTGTTTAGTTTCAAAGAGGCGAGCTGCATCGACAGGCCCGCGAGTCGAAAAAACACAGAGAGGAGCCACTGGAGGTGAGCTAGACAAGCCAATCGACCCCAGCTGGCCTGGGACTGGGAGAGGAAAGAGGGGAGGATGGGAGGGAAAGGGGGAGGAGAGGGGAGGAGGGGGGGAGCTGAGTCTCAGGTGCTGGCTACCTCTTTTTCTTTCTAGACCTTTCTCATCCTGGAGGAGCGGCGGCTCGTTTGAAGTCCTGCCGTGGGGAGACGCAGAGGAGCTCGATGAGGAAGGAGGAGGGTGAGGAGGAAGGGGGGAGGAGGAGGAAGGGGGGGAGGGGGGGAGGATTCTGTCCAGGATAGTGCTGAGCGCTGCAGAAAGAGGCCATCGATTCAGTCTCCTGCAGGAAACCGCCAGGGGAGGAGGAGGATTCACCCAGAGCCACGCAGAGATTTCTCAGCCTGCCGGTCAATGGATGCGAAAGGAGGGGAGGTGGAGGGGAGGAGAGGGGAGGAGGAGGGGGGGTCGGAGGCCAGCCAGGTGTTTGCTGATGTTAAAAGTTAGCCGGAGATTGTCGGGGTTGAAACCCCTGCGAGGCTGCGGCCAGTCGTCACGGTGGCACAGCCGTCACCGTCAGATCGATGACGATAAACTGACACACAAGTAGAAACAAACAAACAAACAAAAAAACGTTGGAGGAGGAAGAGGAGGAGTTCGCCGCTTCATGTCGGGATGAAAGAGTCCCACGTGTCAGCAATGAAGAGATGAGATGGAGATGAAGGGTTAAAAATGGAGGAGAGGAAGTGAGCAGAAAAAGGTTTGAGGCATAGAGGGAGAGGTGAGAATCAGAAGAGAGGAACCAAAACAGGAACAGAACAATCTGGTTTTTGTAATTTTTTTTCTTTTTCTCATTTGTTGTCTTCGTAACAGCTTACTAGGCGATTATGGAGGAGCATGCAATTATATCTTTATGATTATTGTACATTAGCTATAATCAGAGGGGCCTGACAGACAGCAAAGGCTACTGGTGTTCAGAAATTTCAACAATTACAAACAAGTATTGTATTCAGTATTCAGAAGAGCATTTATAATACAGGTTTTCACAGGCACTACATTTGATCTTTTTCAATATATCATGTAATATGCTGGTTTGTTTTTATTTTTCATTTCTTTTTCAAGGTTTTTCGTATAACTCGTTCGGTCCTTTAGAAGCTGGGATCTGGAAAACGGAAAGGATTTGACCGTTAAAAGAAGGCAGAGGCTGAAATTTCACAAAGTAGATACCAAGAGTCCACGTCGGGCGTCGCGCCACGCCAACGCCAACGCCAACGCCGCGCGCTACACGTGGACGTTTTTGTTTTTAGTCAGTGCATAGTTCTCATGCAGATTAGACTGCTATGCTTTGATACGCTGTCAGGAAGCATGATAGTAAATTCAAATTGTCACATTTTCCAGATTACCTCCCCTTCACTGGCTTGATTTAACACTTAGCACCATGTAATGGTTTTGCAACAGGATAAATAAATATCTTTGCAAAGGAGCAGTGACACTGTAATTCATTACAGTCGAGCGCTGGAGAGCAGCTTCAGTGTTACCTGCCTCCTCGTCCAATGACTTCCCTTCATCTCTCTAAAGTGATGCCATTTATACTCATTTCCCCAACCGGCTGGGCAGGAAGAAGGATGTCTTCCTTCTGCTCTGTTCTCTGCCGGATACAACAACAACAACAACAACAACAACAGCGACGACGACGCTGGGGGGGGGGGTAAACGGTAAAAGCTGTTTTCGAGGCGGATTTCAGGTATCACTGAAGCTCCTCCTCGTCCCCTTTGTTACGATTGTTCTATGAGTAGCGTGTACTGCTATAATTCACATACTCAGGTCTCTAAAGTGATTGAAAGTACTTTATCTTGGGTGGATTAAAAATACCCTGGTCTAAAGCCTGAAGAATTCTGCCCCTCTTCATGTCAAGCCGGTCAAATTCGATTATTCCCGACCCCTTCCAAACCGCAGACTCGCACAGCGGTCCGGTCTGATGGATTTGTTTCACTGGGCTGGATAATCGCTGCCCAGGAGAGTTTGGACAAAACATGAAGACAACAAAGGCATCAGCCGTGGAAAAAAAAGCCCAGCCTTCATTCAACCCTGTTTCCTGATGAAGCGGCAGAATTCCTTCAAGTCAAAATCCAAAAAATCAACTTGTGGAGAGGAAAGGGAGGGAGGGAGGGAGGGAGGAGGGGAGGGAGAGGAGGATGTAAATACTTCTCTTCTGGAGTTTTTAGGACAGTCTTTGACTCCAGCTCTCTCTCTCTCTCTCTTTTTTTTTCCTCCCCATATTCCTGCAGGATTCAGCAGCCGGTTAGAAGCTCAGAGGGGTTCGTTGGATTCATGATAAAATGTGAGAAAATGTCCCTGCTGGTGTGTGTTAGCATGTTGGTTCAGCTGGTTGGATGCAGCCTCTGGCCTTATGGGCTCATCGCTCTCTCAGCCTCAGCTTTGATTTGTGTGTCTGCGGTTAGTTATGTGGAGGAGGAGAAGATGGTGTAATGAGCTTCACATTCAGCCTCCACCAACACTTTCCAACAACACCCAGTGACCTTTGAAATCACACCACATCCTCTCCTTCAAGGACTCCGGTTCCAGTGTGATTTGAGAGTCGATGCTGCTTTTCACAATCCTTCCAACTCACTTTAAAATGTTCATTTGGACAGTTTTTATGCACATGTGCACAATAAATCCTCTGAAAAAACAAGTCAGAGCCAAAAAGAAAAGATGTTCCTCCTTTTTAAAATTAGAAATGAGATGTTTTTCTCTGCTTTGCTGTAACATTTCAATGTGTAGTCAATCATTTTTTTGATAATCGAATCATTTTAGTCATTTTTTTTAAGCAACAATAATAAATATTTGCCAATTGCAGCTTCTTAAATGTGAGGATTTGAAGCTTTGCTCTGTCATAGTAAGTAAATGAAATCTCTTTGGATTTTGGACAGAGCGAGACATTTTAAAGACGTCATCAGCAGATGAACTGATGATGAAAACATCGTTCCACTGACTGGAAATATTGAAGACGCCTTTTTGTGATCTTGCATATTTAATATATTTGGATCACAACTTGCTTCTTCCGGGTTACAGGGAAGCAAACGTACGAGGATGTTCAGATCTAAATATATAAACCAACCAATCAGCTTTAAGCTCTGGTTGTTGTTATTTACATGGAGACACAGATCTATTTGTATTTATCCTCTTGTGTCTCGTGGTTCAGTTTACATTAATACAACTTTGATTGTTATTGGTAGAAAGATAATTGGTGACTGTTTTGATCAATTATTGATCATTTAAAGTCAAATTGTTGAATATCAGCTGGTTCCAGCCTCTGAAATGTCTTTTTTCTGTCTTACGAGAACGACTTTGATCCGTTTATCACATTTTAAGGCCAAATAACTGATCAATTAAACCAGAAAACCATCACCAGATTAATCAATAACGTCATTGATCGTGTATTGGGTCGTGAGTTCACAGCAGCACAGTGGCCGAACACACAGACTCCGCCGATTCGCCGATGATGTGCTGCTTTCTCTTAACAACTGATTAAAAGCTGTTAGAGATTTAACTGTTTTTTCCTTTTAAGCGTCAACATATTTATAGATTTGAAAATAAATATTGATTGTGCTAAATTTAGTAAAAAGTGGGAGGAACATCAGAAAAACTCTGATCACACTGGAACCGTCCCGCATCCCGGTGACTCGTCGTTCCTCGGCTGATTTATCTGCTGCATGTATGTGATGCTGTGATGAGCAGCAGTGGGTTTGGTGGATGGACGGAGATCAGAGCTTGACCTCCAGGCTCAGGGAGCGCTGGGTGAGGAGGAGGAGGAGGAGGAAAGGGAAAGGGAGGAGGAGGAGGAGGTGATCTTGTGGGCCAGTGAAGAAAGAAACAGATGGAAAAGAAAAAGAATCATGTTGCATAATCAAGCTGTTTATTTTCCTGCATGGAATGGTGAACACAAAAAAAGATGCCTAGATGCATTTATAGTAGGGGCATCCTTTGGCTGGCTATGTCATTGTCTCCTGCCTAAAACTAAATTTTAAAATGCATAAAAAACGCTCACTTTTCTTACCAATTTTCCTCAGAATTACCTAGATTTAGCTTCATCAACACTGATGCAACAAATAACCTTCAAAACATACAGCATACTGTAACATCCATTTACAATGGTCTTATCACCACAGCGCCCTATACTTTTTAAGTACAGGAATATGCTATACCATCAACAGAGGAAATGTCCTTAAATACATACAAAAAAGGAAAGCAAATAAAGAAAAAAAATAAAGAAAATAAGGAAACAGGAAAGTTTTCAACTTAAATCCAGTTCCCAGAAAACAAACCAAACCAGTTCTAGTAATGTGGCCTCGATACAAACAATCAGAAAATTCACAACACTAGTTTTTCCTCATTTAATCAATGTTACAAAAGTCCTGCATTATAAAATAGGGCAGCTTTAAAATCAGTGTAATTAATAAAACTATACAACATACAAACACGTCTCCCAGCTGCTCTGCCCGCCCGTCCTGAAAGAGCTAACTCTTCTCTGCGTCTCTTCGCTGCTGTACCAGAACTAAATTACACACACAAACACAAGAACAAAAAAACACACTGCCCAAACTATTGCTTTTATATTCTTTTTCATTTTTTCTTTCTTTAAAAAGGGTGCAATTTTGTCGTTATCTTACACACACACAGCCAAAAGTCGCTGATTAGATGCTAGGCTGTTTCACATTTGTGATTTGTGATTTGTGACACTTAAAAAAATGTCCGTGCAATTTTTTTTTTTTTTTTAAATTCCCTTCGCTCATTTTTAAGCCCTGGAAGCTGTTTTTTTTTTTGTTGTTTTTGTTTTTTTTAATATTTCATACTTTTTCACTATCATTTATTTAATATTTAGTGCAGATAATTAAGGAAGTAATGCCCAACTCATGGCTAAAGGGTAAGCAAGAACAGAGACAAAACAAACACTAAGAGGAAACACACAACCCACACAAGTGGAACTACTAAACCATCACAGCCGACGGCGTCGCATCGCTGTCCGTTAAATTTAATAGACGGACTGAACACAGAACGGGTAAACAATTTATTCACTAAAACCTCTGCCGAGCAGGGCGGGGCATAGTTAAAATTTTGGACGTCATTTAAAAATGTGTTTCTGATAAACTGTTCTCTGTGCGATGGAGAAGAAGTTGGACTTGTTTAAGGCTTGCTTGTGACCAAAGAAATAAAAAAATCCATTAGGAAAGAGAGACCCGAATGTAGTATTGCGGCCCGTCTGGTAATATCAAAAAACAGGAAGATAGGAAGGAAGGAAGGAAGTAGAGTTTTCCCCCGAGCGACGGCAGCTCAGCTCGGCTAGAACGTCCCTGCGGGGCTGGCTTCACCATTTTTAGGGACCGACCACGGAGCACGGCGCCAGTCACGTGCACGCTAAACTTTGGTTGAAAAGTAAAGAGAAGAAGAAGAAAACTAAATAAACAATATAAGAGACAAAAATAAGTCTAAGTGAGTGCAAGCAGGTATTGCATATTTTATGTCCTCATTATTCATTTCTGGCAACAAAAGTAGCACGATGAACAAAAAAAAAAACAACGGAAAATTAAAAACAGGAAGACTTGAAAAAGGAAAAAAAAAAAACGTTTTTGCTGTTTGGAGATTTGCAGCAACAGATGTGAACATCATCCCAGCAGACGAAGGTCGGGATGAAGGGGGGCGGGTTGGTTGGGAGGGGTCAACATGGTTAAATGAACTAACCTACCAGGTAGTGAGCAGCTATGAGCTCTGCTCCGTCAACACACTGGTATTTAAGAAATTTAGTGAAATGAGCACAATGTCTTCAAAGCCTCTGACAGGAAAAGTGTTTCTATCTGTTTATTGAGTTTCTGTAGAGAATCATTTATAAAGTTATAAAGATATAAACCAGATGAAGCAAAGCACAGGATGAAGAAGTCATCTCATTACTACTAATTTATACTCTTATACTCTTTTAGTGGAGTTTTAATGCTTGTTCATATCTGGTTTAATCTGTTTATGATAAGCTAACAGCTAATTTAGCTCACTTTTCCATTCATATTGTGTGACTACACGGACAGCAACGAGGGCAAACATCTTGGAAAAATATGCGAATGATAACATAATTACTGTCTTTTTCTTGTTCTGCTCATTGAAGTCAACATGATGTGAATAACACAACTCAGACCAAACTTTTAACGGTTAGCTGTTAAGCTGAGCCGTTTCTGTAGCTAACCTGATTAACAGTTCTGAATCTTTGCTGAACCAGAACCAAACTATTTTAGCTGCTAAACTGTTAGCTAATCTTATTCAGAAATGTTTTAGCTGCTAAACTGAAGTATTTATCTAACCAAAGCCAAACTTTTTTACCTAAATCATCAGCTAATCTTAGCTAACAGTTTTAGATGCTAAACTCAACGGGTAGCTAACTTGCCTTTTTTTTCTCTCTCGATAAAACAGTTTGGATAAAAACAAATGTTAGCAAACCAGAGCCAAACTGTTTTAGCTGCTAGACTGAACTGTTAAAGACCAGTAAGTATCGTAATAATCTGGCACTGAACGTATTTCCAACTCAAAGCTGGTTTTGCTGCTAATGAGCTGTTAGCTAACTTGAATCAAATCCTTTTAGCTACTACACTGTTTGACTTAAGATAACTTCAACCAAACTGTTTTCTGTTTATTTTTTCATGTGAGGACTTTCACTAATGAACATTACATTTCTCCTGCAAACATTAAATAACTTCAGACTCGGTGCTCACTTCACAAAATTTCACCAGAGCGCGTTGCCGTCAGTTAGCAGAGATCTGGAGGTGACTGACCTGATTGTAGCTGGTGTAGATTCACCTGTGAGGTCTCTGCTCAGCGCTGCAGGTATGGATAGGGAGGGCAAAGGGGGGCAGAAAGTAGTGCAGCACAGGCCTGAGACCTCATAATACTGAGAGGTTATCAGTGAGTGATTCTGAAAAAACACAGCGTTCCTCCTCGGCTTTAACGTTTTGACGTTAAATTGCTCCAGTTACCGACAAAATCGGAGGTGTGGAGGAAAAATTAAGAGGAAAAAAAAATAAGCATATAAGGAAGAAAACAAGACTCTCCACATTGGATCTTGTGCAACCTCTCAGGACTGGACCGTAGCTCAAGGCACATTGATGAGGAACAATTGCTGTCGTGCAATTTCATAACGTATATATAGATGATAAGAGAAACATCTTGGAACTGAAAAGCTGGAATTTGTTGTTGAAGGAAAAGGAAGGAAGGAAGGAAGGAAGGAAGGGAAGGAAGGAGAAATAATAAAAAAAAAGAATGGAGAGATGCCGAGAAGCGAAGAGAGCTGGTTGTTTGTGAAGGAGAGCGATAGAAAAAGGCCTCAACGGGGCCAAACTAATAGACGGCTGCTGGCAAGTGCCCGATGTTGGGTTTACAATATAGTGTCTTTATCTCACTAACTACATCATCTATGGAAAAATTTGTCACTAACACTAGAACATGCAGATTTTTTTTTGTTCTTTTTTTTTTGTAACTTTTTCACTTAAATTCACTTTTGTTCGACGCTGGATGGTCGTAAGAGTGTGTGTGCGTGTGTGTGTGTGTGCATGAGTGTGTGTGTGTGTGTGTGTATATATATTTACTGTATATATATAGTATAGGAAAGGAAAAACAAAACTGAAGTTCAATAAAATGGTAAAGTTGCATGTGAAGCGCTCGGCTGTCTTATTTGTGGACGAAAGCTTCCAGAAAGTTACCCTCTGCTCTGCCTCTTTATAGCTAAACCACACCCCCCCCCTGATTACACACTCGCGGCCCATTGGCCAACTGCAGGAATAAGTGCTTCTGATTGGATGGAGCCTCTATGAGACCCAGCCAATCATAGGGCAGCCCCGTTAGCTGGGCGACACCCGTTTTAAAGATTATCTCGCCAACAGAAACCGGAGAAAACATGATTTCAGCTTAAAATTCACTCAGTATATTTTTCTCCTGATTTTGCCTCATGAGAAATTTCAAATTGCTATTTTCCTTTTTTTTTTTTAAGTAAAACAATGTGCTCATTAAAATAAGTTAATCGCTTAGCGTTTTTTTTCTTTTTTTTTTTAAAACTTTCAAAACAAAAAATGAAAAAGCAGACTTAAGCTGCGAGAAATGCTTTTTAAAAAATTGATTGTTTAAAATGATATTCTGTTTTTTTTTTAAAGGGATTCTCGTTCTACCATGCTAACAGATTTACAAGATGAACAAACAAACAAATAATAAACAATAAAAGTGAATACAGCTCCCCTTATTTCTCACAAGGCTATGGATTCTAGTTCAACGCTGTGTTGTTGTCTTTTGTACCCCAATATTTTAGAGTCCAAGAGGTGTGAGCGGACTAGGAAGAAAAATATATATTTATATATACTTTTCAACAACTGTTCTCAATGAGCTATCTTACAAAGATATTTAACTATCCAACAGCTAGCCAACAAAATTGCACTTTCCTCATGATCAATATTCCACTGGTAAAGTTTTAGTCTGTCTCCTGTCTGCCTGCTTCATTTCGGACACCAGAGTTTTTTCTGCCCATCCTTTAGCATGCTGTAGCTTCACCCAGACTGGTGGATGGATAAGAGGAGGAAGAGGAGGGGGACCAGCTGAAATGACGGCTAAGAGAGAAAAAATCAATGAGCCATGAAGCCAAAGTCTCCCAGATAAACGAGCTTGGATCCACCAGCGTCTGGTCGCAACACTTCGCATCAACAAACCCCTGCTTCCCCACGATTAAAACTCCCACCCCACCCCCCATCCCCCATCATAACCCCCACCCCTGCATGAGTAGTTCATGTTATTACTGTGAAACAGGCGTCTGTTTGCGCCCCACAACACCTCCCTGTCAGGTCAGCTCTTTCCATTAAGCACTGGTCCATGTCCTTGGAAAGAGCCTTGTCGTCTTCCTCCATCCCCGAACTGCCACCGGCCAGGCGGGGCGGCGAGGCGAGGCGGGCAGGCGGGGGGGGGGGGGTCAAGTGGAGGTGGTGGAGTCCATCCCAGGAGGTGTATGAGGGCTAAAGGGTGTGGGGAGGAGGTGGAGGGGTGTCAGCTGGTGGTATCTGAGCCAGGTAACACCTCCCCTCTCCCCCTCCCCCCCCTACTACTACTACTACGGCACATCCCGTCCAGTCCCACCAACCCCCGAACCATTAGGGTGAACTGGGAGCGGTGGTGGGGGCGGTGGGCACGGTGAGGGTGGGGCGTTGTACCGCTGCGAGTCCACTGGATACACACACTGCAAAGGAAGACGGAGGAGTCTGTATGTAGGAAAAGCTCTGTGATTCAGTCTTGCTGCATTCCCAAAAATCGAAGGCTCAATCCTCCCCGACGACGACGACGACGACGAATTTCCGAACATCTCCGCCTGGTCTGGTTTGGAGGGCGAAGGGGAGGCGGTGGTGGTGGTGGGGGTGGTGGTGACAGGGTCTGGCACTAAATATGGACATGGACATATGAACCATATGTCTGCAGAGAAGTCATACAGTTCACAGAGTGGGTGTTTGACACCGGCGTCGGGGTGCGTTTGATCCGCTGTAGCCATGCTGATGCTGCGGAGTCCGTGTATGGCGCTGGTGGGGGCAGAGTCAGGCGCAGAGTGGGAGGAGGAGGTGGTGGAGGTGGAGGTGGAGGTGGGGGGCAGGAGGAGGAGGCTGTAGGGGGCGGGGCAAGACAGGGCTCTCTGTTGCAGCTGGCGCCAAAGGTCGAAGGTCGAGGAAGGGGCTGCAGCGATCTGTCGTATAGGTGGGTGGAAGGAGGGGAGGGGCCTCTGGAGTCCTTATCCCAGGTACCACTGCGGAGAGAGACAGAAACAGATGTTAAGACGGACCAATCAGAGGACACGACCCCGACCCCCAGCCAGGTCCAACCTGTGTAGTCCACCTCAAGTCCAGGTCACGACAGGAAGAGACTACGAGATAATAACTGGACCATGAGTGTGTTTACAGCGATGATACGCTGCAATAGCGCCAAATATTCCCAGTGGCCACTCGCGGTACTGCAGCAGAAAAAACCCAACAGACTTTATAACACTAACAGGAAATAAAGTTAATTATTATATATATATATTTATAAAATGTTCCCAGAGCCTAGAAAAGTGATTTAATAGTAATATTGATGGATTTTCATTCTGGTGAACCATCTCTGCATCTGATGGTCTAGTATCATACAGATGTGTGACAACAGGAAGGACAGGAAACGCATCATCTGCGTCGCCTCATGACGCCCCAAACAAAAAGACAAACATCTGAAAACTTTAATGCCGAGTTTGCGAGTCACTGCGGCACCGACGGTGAAAGATGGACGGCTGTGATTGGTCGGGATCCCACGTGTGTGTCTGCTTTGACTCACGGCGAGAGTTTACGACTGTGTGATGAATTAATCTGATTCTGCGTTAAAGATTCTTTAAAAGCATCTTTAGTTTCTGTAATCTGACAAATTTTAGTGTTTACAACACTTTCTGTGTTTCTGCACCAAACTCTGTGTGTGTGTGTGTGTGTGTGTGTGTGTGTGTGTGTGTGTGTGTGTGTGTGTGTAATCCATCTCTGATCGTCCGGTATCGATCGCCAACAGGTGCATCGCTCGCTCTCGTTTCATGAATCTCCCTCCTCCTCCTCCTCCTCCTCCTCCTCCTCTTCCTCCTCTTCCTCACTGCCCTGCCGAGTTCAAGTTCATCCCGCGTTACATCATGTCTGGTTGCTAGGGACAACCAGACGGCCCGGGACGTGACTACCATCGCCAAGGCAACCGCATCGTCCACCCCCCACCCAACCCCCAACCCTCCTCCTCCTCCCTACTCTTCCTCCTTTCTTCCTTCTTCTTTACATTCTCCATCACTTTCTCCTCCCCGTCCCACTCTGCACTTCTACACACACACACACACACACACACACACACACACAGGTATTGATTCACACACACATCTACACACTCGCACAGACACGCTCTTAAAAAATTTACACGCAATTTAGAAAGTGTGTTTCTGAATATTGAATGTAAAGTGAAAGTTTAAATAAAGTGCATGAAGGTAAATAGTTTCTGCGTGCGTGTGTGTGTGTGTGTGTGTGTGTGTGTGTGTTGCAGGGTTTCTCTGCACTCAGACCTCACTTGCTCCTGACTCGTTGTAATTCTATTGCTGTGTGTGTGTGTGTGTGTGTGTGTGTGTGTGCAGTAGTGATAGAGGAGAAGACTGGAAGGTTAGTTTTTAATCAATACAACTTGCTGACGCTGGGACTTTTCTACCTCGCTTGCGCGCTCTCTCTCTCTCTCTCTCTCTCTCTCTCTCTCTCTCTCCCCCGCTCTGTGCCTCTCTATGTCTCTCGCCCTCTCGCTTGCTCCCTGCACTGCAGCTCCTCCCTCTGTCCTGAGAAGACTCGGAGAGAAGATGAAACTCTCATAGGCCAGACGGTGTGTATGTGTGTGTGTGTGTGTGTGTGTGTGTGTGTGTGTGTGTGTGGAGTAATGTTACCACACACACTGGGCTGATGCTGACAGCTGTGATTCAGATTGTAGATACTCATCACAGACACAGAGAGAGAGAGAGGAAAAGAGGGTGTTATAGGAAGAGAAATATGACAGAGAGATGTCGTAAATATGTAACTAATTTCCTAAAACAGCTGCAGCTTTAAGCAAACAAACAAACAGGACATTGTTCCGTTTGTTGGGGGACTATTTTCAGCAGCGGATTAATCCACATTCCTCTGGTTTGGGATGTTTTTGGGGAAAGTTTTCTAACCGTGAGTTCCTCTCATGGTCGTAACTCGAGGTGTCGGCAGATATTCACAGTCTACTGCTCAGTCTGCTATTAATTCAGTACGACCTCCTGTGAGGGATGTGATTCATGTCTCCACCCGGGGTTGCTGCAGTTACAGGACGATCAAGCGCACCTGCAGAGCAGCCCGCGCCACACCACGCCGCGCTGCGCCGAGCCACACAGAGCCGCACTAAACTGATGAAACAGCTACACGTGTGTCAGGTTTTACCCCCCGAAAGACTCAGAGGAGTAAGAAGGGTGCGTCCCGGTTAGAGAGCGTCATGTTAACGAGCTTCTGTTTCCTTCAGAAGATGTAATGTGAAAATAAGAGCTCTCTTGTCCTCCTACTGTTCTCGAACAATTAATCCACACATTCATTTCCTCCCGCTCAGACTGCTGTACCTCCTGCTTCAGTCACTCTTCCCACATCATCCTCTGTTCCTCCGTCCCTCCATCAGCTTCAGAATAAACTACAACATCCTGCTGATTACTTATAAAGCGCTCCGTGACCTCGACCCCCGGCCTCAAATCTCTATCTGTCCCCTCCGCACGAAACGCACATTAAAAAGGCGACGGAAACATTTGCGTTTGAACATTTTACACCTGCCAGTCTTCCTGTAGACGCTCCTTCTCGTTCCCACGTTTGTCTATTTTATTAATCTGTAACTGTGTGTTTCAAAATAAAAGCTTCCTCTCTAATTTACTATAGTTGAGTGGAGGAGAGCAACAACAACAACAACAACAACAACAACAAAACAGCAGCCTCCTGAGCTCAACACTTCCTGAGGATGTTATTATTTTAAATGTCAATAAACCGTCTTCCTGTGATGTGTTTTCTTCAGTTATCGCTGTGATCCAGTAGCTGTCCGTCTCCATGGTTACGCTGCAAACAGCTGATTCAGCAGATTTTTTTTTTTAATGGAGACAATTTGCCATAAAATGTAAACAAACAAGTTAAGAGACGCTAATCTGTGGTTGAGTCGGGGTTAAAAAGGTCGGAGCTGTCAATCATCTGCTGCAGAGAAAAACTGACAAATGATAAAACATTTCTTTTTGTTCTTTGGTTAAAAAATCTGCTGAAATGTTTGAGAATCAAAGCAGAGGTCACACACACACACACACACACACACACACACACACACACACACACACACACACACACCTCTCTCCCACTGTAATCTCTCTCTCTCTCTCTCTGCATGTGTTTATATATCTCTCGCCCAGTCCCGTCCTGAGTCAGCACTTCTTATAGACACACACACACACTTATACTACACACACACACACACACACACAAGTACAGTGCGGGTGAGTCATCGGGTGGGCGTGGTGTATGTTCAGTATGTGTGTGTGTGTGTGTGTGTGTAGTATAAGTGTGTGTGTGTGTGTGTGTGAGCTTCACCTTGAAGACTGTGTGCAAATAGGACACAGAGACAGATGATGACTACACACACACACACACACACACACACACACACACACACACACACACACACACACACAAGGAGGGGAAAGCACCCTCACTGCAACGTCTGCTCCTCAGATGTAACCTAACCGCACACACACACACACTTATACTACACACACCTACACACACACACACACACACTACTATACAACAGAGCTATGACCTGATCAATAAGAGTGTGTGTGTGTGTGTGTGTGTGTGTGTGTGCGTGTTGGTTGGCATGATGAGGTGCCAACTCCCCTCCCCTTCCCCTTCCCCTCCATCTTCGTCTCCACGGGCAACCGCCACCGTCGCCCACGGCAACCACCACGCTGACCCCTGTGGGCACGATGCCCACTCTCACACAAAGCCAGTGCCATCTGCCCCCCACTCCCCCCCAAAAAAAACCTATACACACCCCCCTCCCCCTCCCCCCTCCCCCCTCCTCACCTCCTCACCCCCGACACACACACACACACACACAGGAATGCACAGACTGTCCGGTTGGTCGCCATGGCGATGAGGGAGAGGGAGTGTTTACTGTACAATCCAATGGCTCTCGCTCTCCAACAGAAGCCCGATGTCGACCGCCCAGGATGACTTTTGTTCCTGCTTTTAAGTGTGTGTCATTGTGTTGATTCTGTGTGTGTGTGTGTATGTGTGTGTGTGTGTGTGTGTGTGTGTGTGCGCGTCCTGCTCTGAGGTCACTCCGCCTGTCAATCCGCAGCCTTTCATTCGTCTCCATGTTTGTGCACCTTCATTGTTCGCATCCAGCAGTTTTTTCCGACTCGGCGGCGAGGACGGAAACTGAACCTCTGAACACTTAAAGCTTGTGATCCGGCCAAAATATCCCATAATAACCGTTAAATAACTGATATTTTAGATGTTTAGATTCTCCTCCATACTGCAGCAACATCAGTTATGTTTTATTTTACAGGTCCTTTAATGTTGGGAGTCATTTTCAGGTATTTAACAGTTAATTTAAAGTCGTGCAGTTTGGTTCAAATGATTAGAAACGACGTGAAAAACCTTTTCAGCTAAATAAACAGCTGCTACTTTTAGCAAATTATTGAAAAATATGCTAAAAACTACACACTGAAAACTATTTTCTGTCTGTTAAACATCTTCAGATGAAGCCAAACTTCTTATAATTTGTACCAAATGTCTTAAAACATCAGCAGCAAATCAAACTTATTGATTTCATTTAAGTTTCTTCTGTTTACTGAACATTGTTTGAAGTTAAATCATTTTGCTTTTACTGCTTAATTTTCACAGTCATGATGTTGAATTTCGTGCAGTTTGTGCTGCTTCCTCGTTAACAATATAATAATTTTCAGTTAAATATAAATAATCATCACCTCTCTGCTGTCAGTGCAGCAGAAACCAGAGCTGGAATCTGCTCAGATGTTGTATAATTGTACCGAACTTTTTAAAAATGTCACTTTTTAAAGATTTCAAAAAATATTCTTGACTTCCTAAAAACTCTCTAAATTAACTTTCTAAATAAATACTTCCAAAAAAAAAATGTTCCTGCTTTCCCAGAATATTCCCACTTTCGTTTTCTAAAACATCCCGATTCAACGTTGCTTATTTACCGACAATTTATGATTCATAAAATTCATAAAAAGAAATCGTTGCTTCTGTAAATTTAAGAAAAAACATCTCAAGTCGTCGTTAGTCCAAAAAAAAAAAACTGAAAGAAGAAGAAGACGGCGTCCCGGAGAGAGAAGAAGAAGAAGAAGAAGAAGAATAAATAACAGGAAGTCTGTTTCTGGCAGCGGTGACAAACACCTGGCTCATGTCTTCAGGAGTGTGTGTGTGTGTGTGTGTGTGTGTGTGTGTGTGTGTGTGTGTGCGTTGGCTTGTGACAGTCAATAAATCGACAGCCTCGTTCACTGCAGGCCGCCACACACACACACACACACACACACACACACACCAAAGCAATCAAACATGTCTCGATTGTCAACACAGGACTCCCACCTCACTGTCGTCTCACTGTGTGTGTGTGTGTGTGTGTGTGTGTGTGTGTAGGGGGGAGATGAGTTAAGTCAAGGCTGCCCAATCGTTACACTCTTCATAAATCAGCTGGCAAACAGACCCTGACCTGAACACACACACACACACACACACACACACACACACACACACACACACACACACACACAGACAGTACTCTGTTAATGTGGACGGTGCGTTCACTGACCCGCTGCTCTGCAGTAAATGTTGCCGCCCTGAAAGTAAAAGTGCTGCTTTCTTTTATTTTCCTTTTTCTCATCATCATCATATTTGTTTACAGCCACTTATTAAACATCAAGGCCACAACAAACAAACAAACAAACAAACAAACAAACAACATCCTGCTCTCTGATTGGCCGGCAGCACCTCACACGCTTCGGTTCAGGTCAACAGTTTTAACCTCTTCTTCCCGAATCAGAGCTCGACTCGCAGGTAACCATGGCAACAGCAGCGATGCTTCAGGCTCTTAACTAGTTGAAACAGCCTTCACATGTCCTCCATACTTCTCTCGCTCAAACACAAACAAGCAAACAAAACATGCACAAAACACCGCTGACATGTACTCACACGGATCAGAACCACACAGGAACACGTCTGTCAACCGTTTAAAACTAATAAACGTGCCGCCTGTTGTCGTGTCTGATTAACACGCCACTCGCCGTGTTCCCTGATTCTGCTTTCGTGTGTAAAACCAGCAGCTGCGTGTGTGTGTTTGTGAAAGCTCCAACATGTTGGACTCATGAGAGCAGGAAACCGGTCGTAACTGTGATGTTCTTCCCAGCAGATGTTGGAAACCCGGCTGCAGAGATTCAGACCCCGTTTTTTACACCTGCGATCCGTACGAGGACAAAAACTCCAACAGAGGAAACACAAAGAGGAGAATCTGACGCTAGAAAAGACTGTAAATGTGTCAGATATGCAGACTGCTGAAGCCTCAGAAGCTTCACTTTGGTTTGAGAAGTGGAGGAGACGATAAAACAGAAGGTCTGTGGATCCTCTCCCAGAAAAAAAACCTGCATTTCTACATTTATTTAGTGACTGACAACTGAAAATGCCAGAACAGTTCATCAACAGGTCCAAACAGAATATAAGATGATCATGGACTTAATTACTGAACAACCTTCTAATCAACCGACTCACATTTCCTTTTCTTTTCATCTCTTCTCCAAAGAAAGACATTAAATTTAACTGCTGCTGTTGGCATTTCATTTTTATGAACTGCTGCCGTGCATGTGTGAAAAAAAACGTCTGCGTTCCCACACACACACACGCCAAAAAAAAAAAAAAAAAAACACGGACTGCAGAGTGACCACGTACGCAGGCCGCCTGCAGCGACGCTCACAAACGTTAAGAATAAAAAACGGTTCTGAAAGTTTAGACACAAACGTTTGGATGCATTTTTTTAAAAACACACTGTGAAAAACTGTGAACTCGTCCTTTAAGTCCAGGTGTAAACAGACCCAGACCAGGACCAGGATTAAGACCAGGAGCAGGTTTTGTGTTACCTGTGGCTGCTGAGGGATGTTAAAGCCGGGGTCTCTGGGTCCGACGCTGACGAACCGCTGGGCTGGAGATGTAGTGGGGGTGGAGTAAGCTGCACAAACAAACACAAACAATAAACACAATATTCTTCCCAAATCTGAAGATGAAACATTATGTTATTAAAGTTTGGTTCGTTCTGTGTGAAGTAAAGTTTTGTAGGACAGACGGATTTAAACTCTGCTCTGGTTTCTAGAAGTTAAAAAAAAACCAGAACAACAAAATAAAAATATATCTTCATGTTCATGTTGTTGTTGGTGTTGATGAGTGTCAGCAGGATTAAATATTTTGGCACTGAACGTGTCTGTTTTTGCCAAATAAGAGCCTGAAGACAAACATATATAATCCAAACACAATCGTTTTTTTTTAAAAGATTAAGAATCAAGTAAATATTAGATTAATAATTCAAAAAAATGTGTTTTTTTTCTCTATTGTTGTGGAGGCGTTATGGCCTCCAGGAACATCTTAAAAACCAACATATACAAACAATAATTTATGCGTGTTGAGTTAAGAGTTGCTGCACTCACTGGGTGAGGTGGGTGAGTTGCCTCCCCCCTCGGTGGAGGAGGTGGAGGGCGGCTTGGCGTCGACGGGCAGCGGGACGGGACGGGCCATCGGGGGAGGAGGAGGGGGAGGCAGCATGGGCGTCGGCAGGAAAGGGTTGTGGACCTTTCCCTGGGAGCTACCATTAGGCTGGAGGAGGGGGGGGAGGAGGGGGAGGAGGGGGAACACACACACACACACACACACACACACATAATTAATTACAGCGTTAAATACAAACATGTTAACGATGCAGCGCTACTGATAAACATCAACAGGTCGGTCACACTGCTAACCTGTAACAGCTCAACTCTCTGCTGTCCTCTGAGTGTGTGTGTGTGTGTGTGTGTGTGTGTGTGAGTGTGTGTGTGTGTGTGTGTCAGCACTTTTCCTGGCTGGTCATAAAGAATTCTGCTGCTGCTCGCATTTTATCCTGCTAATCTATAAGCATAATACCTCGCTTCACCTCTGCCTCCTTCTGTCTCTACTCTTTCCCTCCACATATACAGAACATACTGTACTCACACACACACACACACACACACACACACACACACACACACACACACACCTATATAATGTATGAATGTGTGTGTTTGTGTAGCTGCTTTATCTGCAGGTGTGTTTCCATCCACCTGTTTTATGCATAAAACAAAAAAAAAACAGATTGGAAAACGCTGGAAATTTTAAAATAATCTGGTTTTATTACATAAAAAAACTGTTTCCTGTTGTCTGAGGTGTGAAAGAAGTCGTGTAGTGAAAAAGTAGAGAGCAAACAAAACAAACAAATCCATCATTTGAGCTTCGGCCGCCGCGTTTCTTCTTCTTCTTCTGCGACGGTTTAACGG
>CM055848.1:32023571-32056071 GCA_029490765.1 Euthynnus affinis | reverse complement strand
TCTAACATTATGCTGCTCTGCTACTCTAACATTATGCTGCTCTGCTACTCTAACATTATGCTGCTCTGCTATGCTAACATTATGCTGCTCCGCTATACTAACATTATGCTGCTCTGCTACTCTAACATTGTGCTGCTCTGCTACTCTAACATTATGCTGCTCTGCTATGCTAACATTATGCTGCTCTGCTATGCTAACATTATGCTGCTCCGCTATACTAACATTATGCTGCTCTGCTAACTAACATTATGCTGCTCTGCTAACTAACAGATACAAATATCTCCACATGTTGTTGTTTCAACCGTTTTTTTTTTCCAGTGAGGAACACATTTGACTTCCTTTAAAGTCTCCAAAATAAAAGCCTCCTGTTATTTAGTAATTTGAAAGCTTTTACTGTTTGCTAAAGGTGAAAAAATGGAAATATTGAATGAAATGTTAGACTGTATATCGACGTATGGAACATATTGTTGAGTAAGGTTCATTTCTAAGGCTGAAGTTTTAGTTATTTCCATCACTACAAATGTCAGAAGGATTTTAAATCAGGTTTCTTACTTCTGGAAGTTTTGTATAAAAATATCTAAAGCTAAAAATTTAAAGTTCTCCCTCTTGAACATTTACAGACATGAAATTGATATCGATCGCCTCCCCGCAAGACAGAAAACGCAACGATTTTCCAAAATGTCTGAGTCTTCCTTTAACAACTCAGCAACAGCAGTGTGTGTGTGTGTGTGTGTGTGTGTGTGTGTGTGTGTGTGTGGTATTGAAGACTGGCGGCCTGCATGTCGAACACAGAAGAAAGGGTCGGGATTAGTTCCACTTTGCAAATTGCCTCGCTTCACTGCCTCAGACGCCCTCCTCCTCCTCCTCCTCCTCCTCCCCCACCACCTCCTCCTCCTCCTCTCTCCTGCCAACTTTTCCTTGAAGAAGATATTTGCCATCGAGAGGTGGATTGATAAACGATAAGAAGGAGGAGAGGATTCAAAACAGCAGAGCTCCTTCATTTGACACCGCAGAGGAAGATGAGGAGGAGAAGGAGGGTGAAGGCTGGAGGGATGGGATGGAGGAGGGGGGAGGAGGAGGAGGAGGAAGAAGGTGAGAAGGCACAGGAGGAGGAAGAGGAGAAAATAGAAAAGAGGTGGACTGAAGGAGGACCTCAAGGCTGTGATGGTGTAGAATCATCTGGAGAAGATCCAGGATTAATAACTGCGTTTGTGTGTGTGTTTTTTTTTTTTAATTGTGTTTTAGAGAAACAGGAAGTTGACAGAAGCATGCCCACTCTGCTTCTCTCTCTCAGCCCTGCGGGAGTTCAGCTGCTCCCATCAGCTCACAAATCATTTTCAATCCTCTAATCTGCTCCAACATGAGCAGGATTTTCCTCCCACAGACGGCTGGAAAACATTCAGGAACAACAACAAACTCCAACGGCGTCACAAACAAACATCCACATCTGTCGGAGCCAGAAGTCCTCGCAGATCCGACCGTAGCGACCCGAATAAAAGACGGCGTTTTATTCTGGAAATTACCGTCTTATATTCAAGGATGAAACAATTACTCGTATTCTTTATGAGTGGAAAGAGAAGCAGAGTTAAGGAGGGTAGAATCGAGAGCAGCTGGACCTGGATGTAAACCAGGCTGAGCAATAAAACAATAACAATAATTATTTCTATATAATTATTAACATTATGCTGCTCCTCTACACTAACATTATGCTGCTCCGCTATACTAACATTATGCTGCTCTGCTACGCTAACATTATGCTGCTCCGCTACACTAACATTATGCTGCTCCGCTATACTAACATTATGCTGCTCTGCTACTCTAACATTATGCTGCTCTGCTACACTAACATTATGCTGCTCTGCTATGCTAACATTATGCTGCTCTGCTATACTAACATTATGCTGCTCTGCTATGTTAACATTGTGCTGCTCTGCTATGCTAACATTATGCTGCTCTGCTACACTAACATTATGCTGCTCTGCTATGTTAACATTGTGCTGCTCTGCTATGCTAACATTATGCTGCTCTGCTACACTAACATTATGCTGCTCTGCTATGTTAACATTGTGCTGCTCTGCTATGCTAACATTATGCTGCTCTGCTACACTAACATTATGCTGCTCTGCTATGCTAACATTATGCTGCTCTGCTATGTTAACATTATGCTGCTCTGCTATGCTAACATTATGCTGCTCTGCTATGTTGACATTATGCTGCTCTGCTATGCTAACATTATGCTGCTCTGCTATGTTGACATTATGCTGCTCTGCTATGCAAACATTATGCTGCTCCAGTGTTTTAGGGGTAGTGAATAAACAACATTTATTACATGTACAAGGAAAAACTAAAACATAAAACACACCGAGGAGAGTTAGAAGGAGAGAGGGACGCTGTCGCCGGCTGCTACGCTAAAGTAACTAGCAGCTTGTAAACAACTACAGGATTAGTGAGAAAAGAAGCTAAAAGAAGGAGAGCTAGTCTGAAGAACACGTTTGCAGCTGCAGAACTTCATTTTTCTATTAAGATATTTATTTTATTGAGGAAAAAGGATTGAAAACTGATTTTACTCAGTTTTGCTTGTGTCCTTCCTCAAATATTCTGCTGTTGTTGACCTTAAAGAATAGTTTAAAACCACAATGAATTTCACTCAGGAGCAAAAATCAGCCTTTAAACCTGAAACAAATAATGATTTGACTCTTATCGTGATACTATTTTGGCCAAATCACCAATCCCTGGTTTGGTGACCAGGGATTTTCAAAATTGAATAACCGTTTTTGTCATTTCTTAAGCAAAAAAGCCAAAAATTAGTTGGTTTCAGGCTCTCAGTGGTGATGATTTGATGCTTTTCTTTGTCATACATGATGGTAAACTGAATATTTTGGACTGTTATATGGACAAAACAGGACTTTTGAAAAGGCTTTTGGGAACTAAAACAGATATTTTATGTTATTAGAAGGTGAAACAACTAAACAATTCATTGAGAAAACAATCAGTAGATTATTTGATAATGAAAATAATCTCTTCAGCATCTCAACATGAAGTATGAAGAACTGTACGATGATTTAAGAGCTGCATTAATCAGTAAAATGTCCTTATATGTGATTATTGTGTTTCAAGATAAAAGGAACCTTTGTGTGGCTGATCTTATGTTTCATAAATGTTTCGCTGCTGTAACTGTTGGTCAAAACGTTGCCGTTTTCAGTCAGTAATAAAAGACTTTGGGATTTATAATAATTTAATTCATTGTCCTGCACCTGACCTGAAAACACAGGTCTTATATTCAGGCTTGTATGGTGTAATCAGTCTGATCAGGTTGGGAGGGGTTGTGATGGAAGCATCCTGTCATGTGACCATCTTCTGTCTGTATGGCGTGAGATGAATTTACTTCCTGGCTTTCAAAACTCACTTTGAATTTTAGTGGTTTTAAAACTGTTTTAAGAACTCTTTCAAACTTCTTTGTTTTGACTCACACACACAGTCACGTTTTCATCCCTTCAGAGGACTTTACATTGACTTACATTAATTTCCTGGGGACTTAACTTAACCCTGACTAACTATAACCACCACTCATTTAAACCTGAGCTTCACTTTGAACCAAGTTTTTACCATAAAATGAATCGTTTACATTGTGTGGACTCACTTTCTGTCCCCAAAACGAAGGCGTGTCCCCACATGTGACCAGTGTGTGAACAGATTTATGTCCTCACAACATGAGGAATACCTGATACACACACACACACACACACACACACACACACACTGGCAGGCAGGAGGTGTGTTTCTGTGTTGTGTAATATATTTCTACTAATTAGAGGATTAAAAAAAAAAGGAGCGTGAAGACGAGGAGAAGGAGGTTCGGGAGTGGGAGGGGCTTGAGGGGAGGGTGGAGGGGTGAGGAGGGTGTGCTTATGACACACACACACACATGCACACACACACACACACACACACATGCACACACAACCCTGCCTGAAGCCTACAGGTGTGTGTTTCTACAGGTGCACCTCCTCTTTCTCTGCTTTCCTGCGCCTCCTCCTGACAAAACCCACCACAGCTACAGACGGGGGAGGGAGGGAGGTGGGGAGGGGGTGAGTGTGTGTGTGTGAGTGTGTGAGGGGTGGGGAGGGGGGGGTGTTTGTTGGGGTCGACTGGTTGAGGACCTCACCTCGAGGCCCGGTAATGACGGGCCGGTGATGGTGTGTGAAAGCCGTTCGGGGGGAAGAGGAGGAAGAAGAAGAAGAGGAGGAGGTGGAGGAGGCGGAGCCGCTCGGCGAAGGCACGGCGCCGCAGAAACCAGACTTCTCTGACTTCTTTAACGCGCCGGCGGGCGACGGCATCCCTGCCAAGAACCATGATGATGATGATGAGGAGCGGGTCACTGCAGCGGTTTGTTTCTGTTTTCTTACATCTTATATTAAACAGCCTCACCTCCAGTGAGAGGGGCAGGGGGAGGAGCAGGAGGAGGAGGAGGAGGAGGAGGAGGAGGAGGAGGAGGAGCAGGAGGAGGAGGAAGGGGGGGCAGTTTGGGTTCAGGCAGGGAGGGAGGGGCCAACAGGTTGAGAATCAGCTGCAGGATGTCAAAGGGAGAAGTGAGAATGTCTATTTATTATTATTATTATTATTATTATTATTATTATTATTATTATTATTATTATTATTGTAGCAAGCTGTCAGAATATTATTTTATAGTAAAATTAAAGATAAAAATTAATCTCTTGATCTGGAAATAACATTTTGACAAAAAAAGTTTTTGTTGTAAAGTCTTTTATTTTTCTATATTACAGAATAATAAAGTTTTATTCTACTGTGAGTAAGTTGTATTTACTTTATTTATAAAAAAGTTAAAATTAATTTATTTACAATTTGTCTATACATTCATTTATTAATCAAAACTGTATTTCTTTAAGAAGAAAAAAAACTCATAATGGGACCTTGAATGAATAAAGAATTAAAAAATAATATAATAAAAATATAATTTATAATAATAAATTATTTCATGAATATTGTAAAATTATAAATAAAAATATAATTATATTTTAAAAGGTTTAAAAAATAAATAGAAATTTACAGTAGAATAAAAAATAAAAAAATGGGAAATAATTTTTTAATAATATTTATATTATTTTTAATAATATTTTTAAAAATGAACACTACAACTAAAAATTATATAAAAATTATAATTATAATTTGATATATATAATTTAAAAAACATAAAAATGTTTTAAAAAATTTTTAATTTGACTGAGCTTAACAGAGGGGGCGGGGCTTATTGTGATAGGCGGAGCTTCAGAACCGACCCCGTTCGTTAAACACAGACGCTTCGTCATGCCCCCCTCGCCGTCTGATACCGACGCAGCAGTCTTTCAACCTTACGCCCGGGCCACACACACGCCATCTACCCAACCTGCCGCCTCTGAACGCCCCGTCGCCATCTTTCATACGCTGCGGAAGCTCTACAGGAAGTCTATCGGGCTAGCGCCGCGCGGTGAGGCGAAGTCAGTGCGTTAGAGAAAAGTGGCGTTTGGAGAGTTTTACGGGCTGAGAGAAGAGAGTGAGGAGGAGGAGAAGGAGGAAGAGGGGGGAAGGCTGTGTGTGTGTGTGTGTGTGTGTGTGTGTGTGTGTGTGTGTGTGTGTGTGTGTGTGAGTGATGAACACTTGAAGAGGTTTTTGTCAGGTGGAATCGAGGCAGAGTCTGCTCAGCACTTTCTCCTTCCTCACCCTGTTTACACATCTATCTATCTATCTATCTATCTATCTATCTATCTATCTATCTATCTATCTATCTATCTATCTATCCGCTCACTGGTCTCACTGGTCTCACTGGTTCATAGATGTAAAATGTCTCCTGACAAGCTGTTAACTCAGACAAAAAAAAACTTTATAACTCTCGTTACCGTCGACGACGATATTCAGACTTTTAAGGTCTTTTTTTAAGAGTCTGAATTAAACGTTTGAAGACTTTTTCCAGATCTGGCAGATAAACTGTTTCTCTCTCTTTTCTTATTCCATCTTTCCCTGAATGTCTCTCATCCCTCCTCCTCCTCTTAACTTCCATCTTTGCTATATCAGATATGATCTACAACACACAGAAACACACACACACACACGATCAGGGGATGTTAATATGAAGAGAGGGAGTGTGTGTGTGTGTGTGTGTGTGTGTGTGTGTGTGCGTGAGAGAGGCTGACGAAATACACATCTAATCATGTATTGAAAACACACAAACACGTACATATATAATTACACACACACACACTTACACACACACACACAGCGTGTCAGCATGTCAGCCAATAGATGCACAGCCATGATGATGATGTCATCAGCATGCTGCCAGGTGGGCGGGGTCAAGGTGTCGGAGGTGATGTGTGCTGCACCAATGACTGCTTCAAGACCAAAACTCAGGAAGAAGGAGGAGAAGAGAGGAGGAGAGGAGAGGAGAGGAGAGGAGAGGAGAGGAGAGGAGAGGAGAGGAAAGGAGAGGAGAGGAGAGAAGGGAGGAGAGGAGAGGAGGGGAGGAGAGGAGGAGGAGGAGAGGAGAGGAGAGGAGAGGAGGAGGAGAGGAGAGAGGAGAGGAGAGGAGAGGAGAGGAAGAGGAGAGGAGAGGAGAGGAGAGGAGAGAGAGGAGAGAGAAGGAGAGGAGAGGAGAGAAGGGAGGAGAGGAGAGGAGGAGGGAGGAGGGAGGAGAGGAGGAGAGGAGAGGAGAGGAGAGGAGAGGAGAGGAGAGGAGGAGAAGGAGTGGAGTAGAAGAGGAGAGAGGAGGTGCATTAAAGGAGAGAGGGAAGTCAGAGGAGGAGGAGGAGTCCACCAGACTGAACCAGACACAACACCAAAACAACAAACCAAAACTCCATCCGGGTATCTACCCAGCAGGAGGAGGTGAGGAGGAGGAAGAGGAGGAGGAGGTGGAGGAGGAGGTGGTGGAGGAGGTGGAGGAGGAGGTGACCAGATTCACAGACACGTAGACAGAAAATAAAAAGCGTGAGCACAGTCTTTACCTTGTCGGGAGATGAACGAGCTAGCTAGCGAGCCACGCAGCTTATATCCAGCTTTCCAACGCAGACGAGGAAAGAAGGAAAAAAAACAAAGCAAGAGGGAGGAAAAGAAGAAAGAAAAAAGAAAAGCAGGCATGAATATACTGACCGAGAGAGAGAAGGAGTTTATCCTGGAGGGGGGAGGTGGAGGGAGGAGAGGGAGGGGGGGAGGGGTCACACACACACACACACACACACACACACACACACACACACACACACACTGTCTCCATCTGATGTTTAGTTGAGTTTATTTCAAAATAAAAGCCTGAATCTTGGTTTAAACTTCTTCTTCTTCTTCATGTGCTGTAACATAAATCCAGGAAGAAGCACTGAAAGCTATTAAAGAGCTAATTACTGAATGAAAATACAGTTATATTTAATGGCTGCTGCTGAACAAATGCTGACTATAATAGTCTGGAAAGGTTGGAGTCTAGCAGCCATATATAACGAGAAGCTGAAGGATGATAACTTATAAGCACGAGAACAAAATCATATAAAATAAACGAGTCTTAAGGTTGGATTCTGACACGCGGAGCTGCTGCTTAGCTTTCATTTGATTAAGTATTAAAAAAAAAAAGGTTATCTGACAGTTTGCTTGCTATTTTTGTTATTTTAACATGTTTTTTTTTAATTAAAAATAATCTAATAATTCAAACTATCAACGATTTATTGACAAAAAAGCTCACAGACTTCTTATAAATCACTTCTTTTCTACAGACTCGCCTTTATGTGATGTTTGTTTTTTGATCATTTCTTTATTGTCTCTCTTCGTCTTCGGCCGCCATCTTTAAGGTCAGATCTGTTATTGTTTCCTGTTTCATGCTTTTGCTTTGTCTGTAAAAAGGTGCTATATAAATAAAATATATTATTATTATTATTATTATTATAAAAGGAATGATTGGTTTGAAGGTTTGAATCTTTGCTTTGATGTCTGACTGACAAATGTTCATCCAAACTGACGGTTTGATCCATGATGATTTGACTCTTTATCAATAATCAACTTACATCCTCTAACAGCTACGGGATCCGTCTTTAACTCGTCTCACATATTACTGAATTAAAGTTGTTTCCTTCTCCGAGTGAGATTTGCTTAAAGTTGAGACAACTTGCAGTACGAAGCTGAGGGAAGAAGTGGCTCCTGATTGGACCTTTTGAATTACAAACATATCTAATCGTCTACATTTCCGTGTCTGTCCCAGTTTTAGATAACGTGGTCATGTGATTAGACATGAAGCAGCGTGTGTCTGTCGAGGCTGCAGGTAGAGGAGCAGAGGGGTCGAGGTTCAGTCCTGCTCCTCCAGATTTAAGCTTTATCATGAAGTTTAACAGTTGCATGTTCCTGAACTAAATGACCACAAACCACCACTAACATTCCACTCTTTATGCACCTCTGAGTGCTCAACACACCTGCACACACACCTGCACACACACACACACACTCCCCTCCCCTGCAGTAAGCATCACACTGTCACATGAAGCATCGCTCCGTTTCCAAAGCTGCTTTGGAGCGGCAGGTTAAAGTTGGGATGTGTATGGAGTGTGTGTGTAGGGAGGGAGGGAGGGAGGCGGGGGGGGGGGAGGCGGAGGAGGGGTTAGGCAATTGGGTTTGTTATCAGAGGAGGTCAGGGTGGGTATATTTGGAGGGGGGTGTGGTTGCTGTGGCGACGGGGTACCTGGCTCCACGTCGTGCCAGCTGCTGGCCTGGCTGCCGCTGCCCGGGAGATCGACCCTGACCGGGGTAGTAGGACTCCTCGCCAGGACTGTCCACGTCCTCCTCCATGCACTTTATCCTCTTGGCAGAGCTGGACACACACACACACACACGCACACACACACGCACACACACACACACGCACACGCACAGACAGAGGAGAGAGAGCAGCAGCGTTAACTCCTCACAGTTCGCTCCTGTGTTATTTGTCTGATAATCAGGATAATCTGGGTTATAAACACTTTAAAACATGGAGGATTTGTTTACTTGGACTCACAGATGTGCTGGTAAACATAAATAAAAACACAGAGTAGCACATCTGTTTCATTTTATGTGCAGTTTAACAGGTAATGTAACATTAGTTTGGAGGAACTCAGGAACCAGGTTTAGTTCCTGTACGAGAGTCGGATCTAAAAATAAGGCGGTCTGACTCCGACTGACCGACACTGTGGCCGCTTGATTCATAAAGACAGGAAGTGCTGAGGGTCTGTAGGATTAATGTTAGGACGAGGGTCTGATATTACTTGTGATGTTTATCGGCGTTATAAAGTGTGTTGATGGTTTGACGAACAGATTAATAAGAGAGAGAGAGAGAAACAAACACTCTGCAGGTTATTTAACGAGTTTTCCTCCTTCTGCTTGTCGTCTTTACTTCCATTCATTCATTCATTCATTGAGTCACATCACAGTAACTTTTTTTTAATCTGTCATTAGTTTAATTAACTTAATTTCACTGCAAACAGGACTGTTGTTTCCTAGTTTAGTTATTGCAGCTCTAATTATCAGTTAAATCAAATGATAACATTATAAATTCTCTGTTTGTTTACCTGCAGTTTATTAGTAGATGACTATTAGCTCTGTCTCTCTCTTTTTATTTAGCATCTTTTAGACTGGTCACAATTATATTTTACACTAAAACTTGCTGCTAATGTGCTTGATGTAACTGTTTGAGTAGATATAAGTTTACCATGATGCCTTACGTCAACTATACTATGGATAATCATGTTATGTTTACCTCTCACTGATCTGTAGCAGCTGTAAGAGACAGTAGACCAAACACAGGAAGTCACAAAAGGTTTGAACTTGTTTATGTGACCTCACTTTAAAACCTTATTATTTTTTAAAGATTAGAAATAATGGTGAAAAATAGCAAAGAGCTGACTCTAAAAAAAAAAAATTAAAAGTCATGCAGGTGTTGTGAGACAAACGGTGGAAAAATACAAAAAGAGGAGGAGCGAAGCAGCAGATAAGACGAAACCTATTTTTGGGTTCACGGCCCAGAAACAGTCAGCTGATTAACTTTATAATAATATAACTGGTCAGAACAGGTAGGAGGTGACCACAGGAGGCGTGGCCAGAGCGGCTGGTCGAAGGTTTATAAGCCAACGCTCCGTCCGAAAACTGGTCAGAACATGTTCGGTGTTGCTTTTTTGACACTGTAACTGAACTTTAACTTTGAACTTCTGCAACTTTTTGCTCGATTGACACTGTTTAACGAACCAGATTCAACAAAACTACATCTCTGCTGCTGCTTCTACACAGTCTAAACGAGGCACCGTGTTAAATCCAATTTTATAATCAGGAGGCTTTTCTGCTTTTTGTATCTTTGACATTTAACTGATATTATTTTGCATGACTTCTGGCTTGCAGCACAGATGCAGCTAAAGGGAAATAAAGTCAATAAAGCCGATAGGAAGAACGGTTTAGATGCGTCTCTTAATCAATACAAACATATCTGACTTTAATGTGAGCTTCCTGTTCTGTTGATTCATCCTGTGTTTGAGGGTCTGGAGGTGTTTGTGTGTGACTTTGTTCTCTGTATCTGTTATAAATAAAGCTAAACGACATGTGAGTAATTATAAAATAATAAAAATACAAACAGACAGAGAGAGAGAGAGAGAGCTGCTGCTGCACCTCTCAGTTTCCTTCATCCTGCTGTTGTTTCAGGCATTTATGTGTCATGTAACACGGAGAGCAGAGCGGAGTTACATCAGCTACATGGGCACTCATTAACACACACACACACACACACACACACACGCACACACACACACACACACGCACACGCTCTAACACTGACTAGTCTTTCATTCGCTGGATGTGCTGCTTTGACAGGTGGTTAAGACGTTTAAGTTTTTTTGTGCTAGTATGTGCATGCATGTGTGTGTGTGTGTGTGTTTGTGTGTGTGTGTGTGTGTGTGTGTGTGTGTGTGCGACCTGCCTGCACACTGAGATGTACAGTATGTGTATGAATGGAGAGGCTTTGACATTAGTAAAGACTTAAAGATTTCCATATGGAGCTGGTTCATTGCCTCGCAGCGCTGTGTGTGTGTGTGTGTGTGTGTGTGTGTGTGTGTGTGTGTGTGTGTGTGGGAGGTCTCTAGAGAGGTGTGTGGAGTCAGAGAGAGAGGGAGTGTAAAAAGACAGAGGACACACACACACACAGAAAGAAACACACACACTCAGCTAATCTGAGTCAGTGGTTCAGTTTATGTGTGTGTGTGTGTGTGTGTGTGTGTGTGGTGTGTGTGTGTGTGTGCGCTGCAGGGCAGGTATCTCAGCAGACAGACAGACGACTCTTGCGACCGCATCGATTTAACAGAGGAGGTCAGGGCAAACCCTGCAAGCATGTGTGTGTGTGTGTGTGTGTGTGTGTGCTGTAGTTCAGCTTTGTGAAGGCTAAACATGAAACAATACTGCTAAAGGACACACACACGCAGCACATGAGGGTGTGTGTGTGCGTGTCTGTGCACATGTCTGTATGTATACAGCATGTTGAATGTATATCTGAGTGTTTGTGAATTTATTTGTTGGTTATTTGACAGGAAAAGTGTCTCAGTCCTGGTGTGAAAGTGACCATGTGACCACAACGTCACCTGTTCAAGTCCAGCTGGTAACTTTGATTTATTTTATTTATTGTTTCTGTCTTCATTTCACTTCAACAGAACTAGCTGGAGGAGGAGGTGCTGGGTGTGTGTGTGCCTAGAGGAGGAGGTGCTGGGTGTGTGTGTGCCTAGTGGAGGAGGTGCTGGGTGTGTGTGTAGCTGGAGGAGGAGGTGCTGGGTGTGTGTGTATGTGGAGGAGGAGGTGCTGGGTGTGTGTGTGTGTAGCTGGAGGAGGAGGAGCTGTGCGTGTGTGTAGCTGGAGGAGGAGGTGCTGGGTGTGTGTGTGTAGCTGGAGGAGGAGGTGCTGGGTGTGTGTGTGTAGATGGAGGAGGAGTTGCTGTATGTGTGTGCCTGGGAGGAGGAGGTGCTGGGTGTGTGTGTGTAGATGGAGGAGGAGGTGCTGTATGTGTGTGCCTGGGAGGAGGAGGTGCTGGGTGTGTGTGTAGCTGGAGGAGGAGGTGCTGTGTGTGTATAGCTGGAGGAGGAGGTGCTATGTGTGTGTGCTTGGAGGAGGAGGTGCTGGGTGTGTATAGCTGGAGAAGGAGGTCTGGGTGTGTGTGTGTAGCTGGAGGAGGAGGTGCTGGGTGTGTGTGTGTAGCTGGAGAAGGAGGTGCTGGGTGTGTGTGTAGCTGGAGAAGGAGGTGTTGGGTGTGTGTAGCTGGGGGAGGAGGTGCTGGGTGTGTGTATAGCTGGAGAAGGAGGTGCTGGGTGTGTGTGTGTAGCTGGAGGAGGAGGTGCTGGGTGTGTGTGTAGCTGGAGGAGGAGGTGCTGGGTGTGTGTAGCTAGAGAAGGAGGTGCTGGGTGTGTGTGTGTACCTGGAGGAGGTGCTGGGTGTGTGTGCCTGTAGGAGGAGGTGCAGGGTGTGTGTGCCTGTAGGAGGAGGTGCTGGGTGTGTATAGCTGTAGAAGGAGGTGCTGGGTGTGTGTACCTGGAGGAGGAGGTGCTGGGGAGCGGTCTCCTCATGGCTCCTGGACTCATGCTGTAGTAGGAGGAGCTGTCCAGATCGGCCAATGAGAAGTTAGGACCGGTGCCGGCTGCGATGGGCGCTGACGGACAGAAACAGAGACACAAACATGTTTTTATATGATGGATGATCTACAGCTGTGCCTCCTCCTGCAGGAGGCGTCCTGACCAGGAGCTGAACCTCCTCTACGGACTCCAAGGATTCAAATCACAACATATAGTATATCTGACGTCTATATGTATGTTTAACTTACATTATATTTGTTATATATCTGAGGATGTTCAACTTTAACTGAGGTTGATTTTAGGTGAGAGTCCTGTCAAACAAACCTACATCAGACTACCAGGACGTTTCCCTCCGCCGTGACTCCGTAAGCAAACACAAAGAGGAAATTTCACTCTAGCTGAACTCAAACTTTCACAATAAAAACTCACAACTCGGTTTGTCTAAAACTAGAAACCGACCTGAGGACCAGCTCACATCATGACTGTTTGTACCAGCTTGCACAGATTGTTTCTTTATTGGTCTCGACAGCGTCAGAGTTGGAAAGTTACTTCAAAAATGTAATTATTTACATCATCAAATATTTGCTTAGCTGTATATAAAGTAGTGTAAACTAGCTCCACCTCCAGCAGCTACAACAGTAACATGCACACAGCAGCTTCACTCCTGAATCCTGCAGCTTGTTTCCACTCAGATCCAGCTCTCTCAGATGGGAGGGGTTGGACTTCAGAGCTGAGGCCAGAGAAGCACAGCTGATCTCTGACAAACTGCACTCACCAAATGTCAATAAAGAATAAAATACGCAGATAAAATGTAATTTAATGTCCAACTATGTCCTCATTAATGAGCTTTTCTAGCTCAAACCTAGCTAAACTAAACTAAACTAGCTAACTGTATATAAAGTAGTGTAAACTAGCTCCACCTCCAGCAGCTACAACAGTAACATGCTGCTCTAACACTGATGCTTCAGTATTAATAATCTAATGATGTCATATATAATAATATATCAGTCAGAGGGACCAAACCACTACTTTTACTGCAATACTTTAACTACATCAAGCTCATAATACTTCTGTACTTTTACTTGTAATGGAGTATTTTTATGTTGCTGTATTAGTATTTTTTTTATCTGAGTTCTTCCATCACTTGTCACATTAATCTGTTTCTAGTTAAATATCAGCACACAGGTTCTAGTGGTAATAACATATTAAGTATATACTGTATATTATATAATATGAGGGCAGTATTATTAGCATCTATAAATAAAGTGCACTCCTCTTCCTCTCTCTTGCTCTCCCTCTCTGATCTGTCCATCTTCCGTCATCAAGCACGCCATTTACCCTCCTCCACATCTCTCTCTCTTTCTCTTTCCTCTGACTCTCTCTCTGGGGAGAGCTGCTCTTCCACAAAGGCCTGCGAGGGCTTTTCACTATTACAGAGAGAGAGAGAGAGAGAGAGATAGAAAGAGAGAGAGAGAGAGAGAGATAGAAAGAGAGAGAGAGAGAGAGTGAGATAGAAAGAGAGAGAGAGTCGGCTCTTTGTTGTCAAATGCTTCAATTTGAAAATCCTGCTGAACAAAGGCAGCAATCAGCTTCAAACCCGGACATCCGTCTAGCCCCATGCCTCAAGCCCCCTCTATACCCTCCCCATACCCCCCCGACCCCCCCCCCCCCACTAACCCCCCCCTCCATCCCTCCTCTTCATCGCTTTATTGACAGAGAGCATGATGGCGTGATGGGATGAAAGGAGGAGGAGGTGGAGGAGGAGGAGGAGGAGGAGGAGGACTGACAGGACCTGGTGGGTAGTTTTCTGCTGAGCTCAGCACCGTGAGCTTGCTCTATCTATCTATCACTCTCTCTCTCTCTCTCTCTCTCTCTCTCTGCCCTGCAGAGATAGTACTGGCCTGACACACACACACACACACACACACACACACACACTCACACACTGTAAATCTCTTATTATATGAAAAGTGTTTTTGTCGTTTACATCAGAATATTTTGCCACTTTGGTCAGTTGAAGCTGAGCCTGATATCTCAACAACTGCTGGTCAGATTAAAATTAAATTTACAGCAGATATTTATGACGCCGATCGTGATAAATAATTGATTGATCTGATGACCTCCTGACCTTCACTGTAGCGCCACCATCATGACAAACTTTCCTACAAGTTACATCCTATTTAAAAAAAATCTTCTGATCACATTCTTGCTTCCTAGAAATGATTTTAATGACCTTCTCTGTCTGTGTATGAAAGGTGTTATAAAAATAAAATATTATTATTATTATTATTACCTGCGGCCCACTGAGCAGCTCCTCTGGAGCAGTTGGGGGTTTAGTGGAACCAGCAAGTGCAACAAGTCCTCCAAATTAAACAACAAACTCCAGCATTGGTCCTCCGAAACAACACTTCGAAGTGTTTTCTGATCTGATGCTACAATCAGCAGGACCATCACCTGTTTATTAATTAGTTATTTTTTAGATTAATTGATTCATCTTTCAGTCTATGAAACGTGAATGTTGAAACATCACAGCCTCCTAGAGTCAAAGATGACACCTTTAAATATCTTTTTTGTTCAACTAAAAGTCTAAAAACACCAAAAGATGTTCCAAAATCCTCTCATTTGAGAAGCTGGAACCAGATAATATTTGACTTTTTTTCACTACTTTTACTTGAAAAATGATTTAAACAACCAATCAAAATATTTGACGAGTATTTCTCTGTTGATCAGCGTTGTTTCTTCTCTGGTTAAAATCAGTACTTTGTTCAGTCTGATGTTGCGTTGGCCACTAGACGGCGCTGTCACAGGAATCAAACACACGTATCTGTGACACCAGTTAAGTTTGATCCTCCTCTGCTCTTTGCTTTATTTTAATCTGCCTGGTTTTATTTTCTTTTGTAAAGCACTTAGTAACATTGTTAAGAGAGGTGCTATATAAATAAAGTTTATTATTATGATTATAATCCTGCCTACAAAGCTGTGATTGGCTCGGTTGAAGAGACGTGGCTGATTCAGACATTAATTTCTTCCAGCAGCCTGAGGACAATCTTTACATCTTTACCTCCACTGCTGCTACGACTCCACGCTAGCAACACTTTAAACTGTTTGACTTATACCTTTATTTAATAAAGTGCTGCTCTTCTGTATCCGAGTCCTCGAGGTTTGATGTTTGATGTTCTTGCTGCTAATAAAAACCTGGCAGTTTACCAGCTGGAGCTTCATTTCATCTTTACTGTCTTCATGTTTTCAGGTCATTTACATTTCTGTTTACACTTGTTAGCACCTTTAAATCACTCCGTACATCTTATTCTTTTGCTTATGTTTATATTTTACAACCCATTTATTGATCTTGAACTCTAATAATGATTCACTTTGATGATCTTTCTCTCGCTGGTGTTACTTTGATTTTAATCTTTCATTGAGGAAGCAGTTTGTAAAACTTTGCTTATTATTATTGTTGTGATTATTATTAAAATTGCCACACATCTTTGTGCACCATTTGTGCTGTGGTGCCCATATGGTGTTGGCACGTAACCAGGTGTTTGTGTGTGCGTTGCCAGGGGCGACAGAGGGCAAGAGGAAGGAGGGATGGATGAGTTTGAACCATGCAGGCCTCCAGCTTTATTCATCTTTTCATCCCTGCATCGCTGTGTCTATGTGTGTGTGTGTGTGTGTGTGTCGGGTGGGAATGCCTCCAGATGAAGGTACTAGAAGGTGCCAAGTGGGTCATCTGCTTTCGTATCTGTTTGTGTGTGTGTATGTGTGTGTTCGGTGTGTATATGTGTGTATGTGTGAGAGAGAGAGAGCAGTGGGAGTGTTATGCCATCATATCAACTTAATCCCCAAATCCTTACGTCTAATATCAGCTCTCCTGACACACTGGAAGGAAAAGTGTGTGTGTGTGTTTCTGTGTTTGTGTGTGTGTTCATGAAACTTGTGTCGGTGCCAAAGTGTGCCCCTGGCACTCCAGTCACGCATCACTGTGTGTGTGTGTGTGTGTGTGAGTGTGCGTGTGTGTATGCGTGTGAGGCAGATTGAGCTTGTTACAAGTGTCTATAAACATCAAAGTGGCTGAGAGAGAGACGGAGAGACCTGCAGCTCTCAGTTCAGTCTGTGCCAATTACAACATACAGTATATCTGACGTCTATATGTATGTGTTACTTACATTATGTGTGTTTATATCTGATGCTGTTCAACTTTAACTAAGGTTGATTTTAGGTGAAAGTCCTGTCAAACAAACCTACATCAGACTACCAGGACGTTTCCCTCTGCTGTGACTCCGTAAGCAAACACAAAGAGGAAATTTCACACTAACAGAACTCAAACTTTCACAATAAAAACTCACAACTCGGTTTGTCTAAAACTAGAGACTGACCTGGAGACTAGCTCACATCATGACTGTTTCTGCCAACGTGCACAGATTGTTTCTGTGGAGTTAATTCAAAAATGTAATTATTTACATCATTAAAAAGAGAAGACTGTTTTTTCTTCTATCTCCTGACCCTTTGGAGGGCCCCGACCCCTAGGTTGGGAACCAGTGGACTAAACTAGCTAACTGTATATAAAGTAGTGTAAACTAGCTCCACCTCCAGCAGCTACAACAGTAACATGCACACAGCAGCTTCACTCCTGAATCCTGCAGCTTGTTTCCACTCAGATCCAGCTCTCTCAGATGGGAGGGGTTGGACTTCAGAGCTGAGGCCAGAGAAGCACAGCTGATCTCTGACAAACTGCAGTCACCAAATGTCAATAAAGAATAAATTGTGCAGATAAAATGTAATTTAATGTCCAACTATGTCCTCATCAATGAGCTTTTCCCTAAAACAAGCAGAGTGACTTTGTCATTGTGTTATTGTGGATCATCATAATGTCAGCCTTCTACTGTCAAATCTGTAATTGGAGGATGAAAGTGAAATCAGACATCTTGGACTAGAACTTTGTATCAGAACTTTGTTTTTTCTTCTTTCCTCTCCCATTAATCATCTCACGACCCCTCAGATTTATCTGCTGACCCTTTGGAGGGGCCCCGACCTCTATGTTGGGAACCAGTGGACTAAACTAGCTAACTGTATATAAAGTAGTGTAAACTAGCTCCACCTCCAGCAGCCACAACAGTAACATGCTGCTCTAACACTGATGCTTCAGTATTAATAATCTAATGATGTCATATATATAATAATATATCAGTCAGAGGGACGATTTTCTACAACACAACACTACTTTCACTTAAAGGACTCATAATCTGCTTATTTCCAACAGAAAAATCCCCAAAAGCAGCCCCCAAAAGAAGGATATTCCAGTTTAGTATTGCTACTTTTTACTCAAGCAAAGGATCTGAGTACTTCTTGCACCACTGGTCATAAATATCAAACATGTTTAAAATGATCTAAATGAAAACGACAAATGTTTTCAACTGATTTTTTTTTTTTTTTATCAACAATCATGTTAATCTCCTGCAGAACAAAGAAGGTGGATTCTGTCCTGCATCTCTTCCACTGGAGTCGTGTTAGGAAGAGATCACATGACAGCCAGTATGATTATCAATAAACGTGGTGTATGAAGACATGAAAGAATCGAATCAGCTCTTCTTCAACAAAACACACAACAAAAGAACCCGCACAGAAATCTAAAATGAAGCGAGAGTGAAGACTGAAAGGAAGTTGAAGGGAATATTAAGAAAAAGAAAAAGAGAGAGAACGACAGGAAGAGACGGAGCGAGAGAGAGGAAGAGAAAGTTTAATGACGGATAGGAGAGAGAGAGAGAGAGAGAGGGATGATTGAGGAGGAGAAGAAGTCAGAATCCAGTCCTGCAGAAATATACTGAACTGACCAATTACATTTAATACAAGCCTGCTACACTAACCTATACTCCCTCTCTCCCTCACCCTCTCTCACCCGCTCTCTCTCTCTTTGTGTGCTGCTTTAATAGGATATTGATCGACAGAGAGAGATTCGATTGGCCTGCCAGTGAATTGTGTAATGGCTGCACAACACCAAGGTCACCCGCTGTATGTGCGTGTGTGTGTGTGTGTGTGTGATCTGTTCAATACACCCCTCCCTCCCCCTCCCCCTTCCTCCCCCTCCCTATCCACCCTCCACCCTCGACCACTTCTCATCTTCTGGTAAGCTATAGGCTTCAGTCACCCCTGCAGACCCCTGCATATGTGTGTGTGTGTGTGTGTGTGTCCACTCACTCTATTAAATAAGATCACTCTCTCCTGCAAACACACAAACACCGACATGTGTAGTACAGGTGTAGTTGGTGCAGAACGTGCCTCACACACACACGCACACACACATGCACATAAATATTAATTTGGTATATTTAAAGGACAGTTCCCAGTGTTCCCAGGTGTCCATATGAGCAGTGAAAGAGGTTTTTCCTGGCTGTAATCATTCCTCCTGTTTCTTTTAATACTGGATATTAAAAGATCTCCTTCAAATGTGCTTTTCAATGGAAGTCGTCATTTAAAAGTTGATGTGAAGCTTTAATAATTTAATTTTTTTATATTGAACGTTTATTTAAGCAGGAAAAGTCTCACTGAGATTAAAAATCTCTTTTACAGCAGCGTCCCGGCCGAAGAAGCCAGCGGCACGGTTAACAACAAGGGCTGCAGACGTAAAAAAACAAACAACAAAACATTAAAACAAGTTACAATGAAAATAAAGAATAAATTACAGAATCATAAAATGCTAAAAAAATATATTTATCAGTATTCTTTCTCTCATCTGGGATCAAACAGAACACCTACAGCCAGATGTGCCTGATTAAAAGTCATTTAGATTTACTTTAAATGCATCCAGTGAGACCAGCTCCTTCAGATTCAGGCAGTTTTGGGAGCAACACACTTAAACGCCCTTTTAAGCAGTTCAGTATTTAGAGTTTGGGGACAGATGGTAGGAATAAGTCCTCAGTAACTTCCCATATGATCTGTAGGTAAGATGGAAGCAGACCAAGAACATCCTGATAAATCTGAATATGCCAGTTTTATGTCTACGAGTGGACGAGGCAGACCGTCCAAACCGAACATACAGAGAGCTTTAAGACAAACAAAAAGAAGGACTTTGGCACTAAAAAGACTGTAACGTTGAAAGATATCTACTTGATTTGGACGCTGAAGCTTCATATTAGCTTCACATAAACTTTTAAACACATCACCTCCAGCAGCTACAACAGTAGCATGTACACAGCAGCTTCACTCCTGAATCCTGCAGCTTGTTTCCACTCAGATCCAGCTCTCTCAGATGGGAGGGGTTGGACTTCAGAGCTGAGGCCAGAGAAGCACAGCTGATCTCTGACAAACTGCAGTCACCAAATGTCAATAAAGAATAAAATATGCAGATAAAATGTAACTGAAGCTTCATATTAGCTTCACCTAAACTTTGAAATACATTTTTTTTGCACAGAAGGAGGAATGATTACAGCAAGAAACAACAGGTTTAATCCTGACTGTTGGTTTAAGACACACTTATGAAACTGTGAACTCGTCCTTAGCTGCTCAGTGTTCCTCAGCACAGACACACAGGAGTCTCCTGGATCGTGTAACCAGACTTTAAGTTTTTGTTCTGACATCAGTTTGCATTGTTTCAACTTTGTTCCTGATAAATCAAGTTTGATGCAGTTCACATCTAGATTCAGTGTGACTCGCACTTCCTGAGGATATCATCATCTTCTCTGAATAAACCTCCATAAATCTGCAGTGGAAAGATGTTTTCCTATAACCGCAGAAGCCGCCTGACAATCATCACATTTCTGAGTTTTCTTCAGTGTCAGTACAGCCGTGCAAACTAACAGCTGATTCAGCAGACTTTTAATGGAATCAATTTGACAGAATGTAAACAAATATAACCTTAAGCTGGAGTTGTAGCCGACAGCTGACTGACTGTTTGAACCAGTGATGAAGGCTGAAAATGAGCTTCACCTAGACGGCCTGTCTACCTTCCATCTGCTGCATCATCTGTATGTGACAATGTTTATCTGCATGGTCCCTGTTCAATGAACTAATCAAACAAAAATAAACATTATACTCCCTATTTACATCTCTCACAGCATCATGGGAAACTCTGGGAGCACAATTATCCACCAAATCCACAACAAATAATAATAATAATAATAATAATAAAAGCAGAGATAAATGAATCTTTTTCAATATTTCAGACATCACTAACGCTCACCTGAGCACCCGAGAAGTGATAATAAATAAATATATAACACCACATCTAACAAATGTGGGTTTAATCACTTTGACTGTAATGAAGCAACAAGTCAGATACGTCAGTGCTTTCAGAAAAGTCTGTAATAACGAGCTGATAGTTGACTGGACTCGTTATTATTGATGTGCATCAAACGAGAGTCCATCAGTAACTGTCTTCACACTGTAGGAGTGTTTAAACAGCTGAAGTGCAGCGAATTTTATCAACAAGCCGACTTACAGAGATTTAAGTATCTGTGCTGCTGCGCTGGTGCATTTACATGAGAGTTGTAGTTTTTTGTATAAATGAATAATTTCAGATTCATTTTCTAAAGTAGGGCTGAGTGATATGACCAAGATCTCATATCACAGTGTAGCGTCATTTCATATCGTGATATCGCAGAATTTCTGTCAATTTATATAAAATGCCCAAATAAAAAGGCCTATTTCTGATGATATTTTGAATTATAATACTCAGCAAACAAAAGCTACTTACTCATATTTGATTATTTTCTGCTTTTTATTTGACAAAACGATATACGTTTTTATATTGTCAAAGGATATATATCGTCATATCGCACAGCCTTATTCTAAAGCTCATCGTTCTAAATGACTGAACCAACATTTATTTGATTGCAGAGTGTTTTTAACCCCTTACTCGACCAACTCCGTCATTATAAAACCGCCTTGAGTCGTTCTGTGACGTGAACGCTTTCATGTTATAAACTTTCCAGACACCTCGGGTCCTCTCATCAGTTTCTTCTCTCTGTTCTACGTTCTGGGTCAAAGATCTCTGCTCCCAGATTCACTGTCAGATCTACCGACACGTTTTTAAATCCCAGATAAAGACACGTCAGCATGATGAAATGTCTTAACTTTGTCTGTCACAGTTACTTTTTCTATTTATTTGACTGTATTTTGCTGATATCAGCCGCTGTAGTGGAACTCCAGGACAGATGAAAGAAAAGCTGAATGAGAGACAGGAAGTGATGTCAGCCAGTCAGAAACTGACCCGATTGAAAGCAGATTTATCGGTTGGATGTTGAATTGTTGCTTAATAAATAAACGGGTCGTTTTTTATTGGCTGCACGAGTGTCCGAGTGTGTTTGCAGACACATTCTTCACTGTCTTCATTTGTCATTAATTAATAAATAAATCTGGTTTTGTCAGCAGTTTTAGCTTTTAGCTCGTAGTGTTGTTTCCCTACATACATGTACACACACACACACACACACACACACACACACACACCATTCAGGTACATTAGCTTTTAACTTACAACCTGGAATGGCTAGCAGGTCACACACACACACACACACACACACACACACACACTGGACTCTAATCTATAAGTGATTCTTCCAGAGCCGCATCGCTGCAAATCTGCTGACCAACACAATACACACACACACACACACACACACACACACACACACACACACAGGATGCAGAAAGGGTGTGTGCATCAGTGAATACATTTGTGTCTGCCTGGATGTGTGTGTGTGTGTGTGTGTGTGTGTGTGTGTGTGTGTGTGTGTGTGTGTGTGTGTTGTTCCTTATTCTTTGCTTCTCACATTAAACACTTTACAGAAATGGAAATTTAAAAGTTACTATTATACACCGTATATAACAGTTATACATAAAAACCTTTTCAAACTAAATTCAAGACTAAAACAATCTAAAAGTTTCCTCTGAAAGTCTCCGTCTGGTCATTTTATGCTTTAAAGGACCAGTGTGTGACATTTACTGACAAAATCTCCATAAATATGTTCTAATTAGTGTTTAATCACCTGATAAAAAGCCTTAGAATGAGCCTTTATATCTACAGAGGGAGCGGGTCCTCTTCCACAGAGCCTGCCATGTTTCTACAGGAGCCCAGAACGGACAAATCAAACTCTGGTTCTCGGAGCTTTTCGTGAGTTTCACGGCGTTTCACAGCGTTTTACGGCCACCGTCGGTTCTCCTACACGCTCAGAAGAGGAGGTGCAATCTGCAACCTCACCGCTAGATGCCACTAAACCCTAAACACTGGACCTTTAACAAGTTCTTCATCGATATTACAGAAAATGTATCATATCATGAGATATATAAATAAATATACTGTATCAATATCATGATATGTAGATTATATGATGATAATTTTATTGTGTTTACAGCAGGAGAAAAAACAAAATAAAAACTCTACAATTAGTTTATATCAATCAGACGCCTTCAGTCCTCTGTGTGTGTGTGTGTGTGTGTGTGTGTGTACTCACTGCCCTGTCTAGGTCTGCCTGGCGCCCTCCACACACACACACACACACACACACTGCGTCCTGCCATAAGCTGTGTGTGTGTGTGATTAAGTGACTATGTGAGATAGCGTTTGCATGCGCAGTGGCGTGCATTTGATCAAGCAGGGATAAGTGTGTGTGTGTGTGTGTGTGTGTGTGTGTGTGTGTGTGATCGATGGCTCTTTGATCAGGGGTCTCTGTGTGTGCTGACAGGCACTTTACATCGCCTATTGTTAGCGGTGGGCGATCGACAGACTCATATAGATCCCACTGCGCTCTCTGTCACTCTCTCTCTCTCTCTCTCTCCTGCATGTCGGCACTTTTTAAAGGTCACGTTCGTCCCTCGTTCTCTCGTTCATTCTCTCTCTCTCCTGTCCTTTCTGTCTATCGCCCGTCCATCTCATCTCACCCCTCCCCTCCCCTCTCTCCCCCTCCCTCTCTCTCTCCCCCTCTACCCTGCAGTCTCCTCATCGCTCCTCCCCATCTGGAATATTTCCTCCTTTAATGAGTTCAGAGAGAGAGAAGGCGGCTGATTGGTTGCAGCTGGTGATGCAACAGCTGACAGATGATGTGAAACATATAAATATATAGTTTAATTCACAAAAGTTGTTGGTTTTTCTATCAATTCAAATGACGAAAGTAGCAACTAAAGTAATATTTCCATCAGTTATCTTACATATTGATAATTAATTTCTCTTTTATTGCCAGCAGTGGAACATAATGAAGTATTTTAATCAAATACTGCACTTAAATACAGTTTTTCTACTCCACTACATTTATTTATTTCACAGCTATAGTTTGTGCTACTTGTCATATTAATATTTTATAAATGAAACATATGATCAGTTCATGAAATAAACATTGTTATAGATTAGAAAATCCAACAGAAATTTGCTCTAACTTAACATTAATATGATATTACATGTTCATGTCAATCACTCTGTATTTATATTCCAATAATATATATATATTTATATATATCAAAAGTATACATATTCCAAAAATCAATCAATCATGTACTAAAGTATCACACCAGTGTATTTAAATAAATGAAAAGGCCTTTATTTGGCGCCTCTCCCTTTTCCTGTTCCTCCTCGTTGTGCTCCTGCAGCGTTCATCAAGTCAAACATTGTGAGTCTAATTGCATCTGAATCCTAGTTTGTTTATTCTTTATTAGAAAAGTGCTTTAAATCAGTCAAACAGTTTGTAAAGGAGCAGTTAATCGACCTCCTCACTAAACCAGCTCCACAGTAACCACTGACTGTTTCTCTCTGTTGTTGAATTACGATGTTCTTCTCTCAAAAGGCGCCATTTTTAGCAACTTAAATTAATTTTCTTTCTCCATTTTTGCTAAATTATACTCTCCATGACTCCGTCTGTTGTCAAGACCTCAAACTCTAAACCCAACAACTCATTCTGGTACTTTTTTAATCACAGATGTACCTGAATGTATCACGAGCCGCTCGCTCTGATTGGTCCCCAACAAGCTCTCTGATGATAAACTTTAAACAGCAGAGAATATTATAAATCTACATTTTTTTATTGCAGATGACACATTTTACTCACTAACTATATAATTACCTTGCTCATTTAGCAAAATGTATCCTTTAAAGTAACTTTTAAAAGTCTTAATCGATGAATTTTTGTGATTCTTCGTCATGTGGGGAGTAGCGGGGCGGTGCTCTGGCGCCCTCTGTTGGCGCTTAATACGTTATCTGGACGGGATCTTTAATGTTTTCACTCCTTTACAACTTGTATAATTCTTAAATTTGTTCACGTTATGCTAGAAAAACAAGGCAGAAACAAATCCAGCCAAAGAAAATACACAGAATATACATTTAGTTTGACTTTTTTTTTCACGGAAGTATAGTCCATGGATCTGTCTGTGTGTGTGTGTGTGTGTGTTCATTAAGTGAAGCAGCCTCTGGTCTGGAGGAATTACATTAGATCTACTATCAATGACAGATCTCCACTGCGATCACTGCTGAGAGAGAGAGAGAGAGAGTGAACTTACTCTGTGAGACTCGTACGAGCTCGGCCACCGTGAAAACTCCGGGCGTCACGAAACTGTCCTGAAAACCCAGGTGACCTGAAGACAGAGAGAGAGAGAGAGAGACATATTGATTAGTGATAATCATTGTTTAAGAGCTGTTAGTTAATAATCATAGTCTTAATTTGACCTAAAGGTGCAACTGTGTCCAGTTTAAATGTTTCAAACTATCAGCTGTTTTCCCAAATTCAGCGTTTGCACGCGTCACATGAACGAGCTGATTATGGACTGAAGGATGAGTTCAATAATATATGATGAGAAGAAAGCATTAAGGTTTATAAATAAACAGGAACCTGTTAGAGACGTCCACCCAACCTTTTCATACAGGAGGCAATGATGTGTGGAGTAACTGTCACTGGTGATAAATCTCAGCTCGGAGTGATAAACTGGAGATAGATAATATCACCATAATTCAAAACAGACAAGAAGAAGGTCTCAATTATCTGCTTTCTACTCAACAAAGGAGGATTAGCTTTGTTTCTGTGCAAACATACAATATTTGGTCGCAGCTTGTGTCAATGTGAGACTTTTTGATCCAACCAGGTGTCAAGATATTTAAACTCTGACACCCTCTCAATACCGAGTCCATTCAGGATGCTAATATGCATTTATTATATTATCCATAACATCTCTGACTGTAGACAGCAGCATATATTTACTGTTGTTTGAATTCAGAACTAGTTTATTATATTTATCAAAGGCTCGTTGCAGGATTTCAGCAGCTGAGTTTACAGTTTGAGCAAAGCGATAAACAACAGTATCATCTGCATAGAGACTGACATTACAGTTTATTATAAAGATATAATGTTGTTCATATAAACTGTGAACAAGACAGGACCCAAAACTGAACCCTGTGGAACCCCTTTTGACAGCGGAAAGAGGTCATCTGTAGTAGTATCAGTGTTAACAGTAGTTTTAGGAGCAGTAATGGCAGTAAGCAGCAGTAGTAGTAGTAGCAGCCACTACATTTATTTGACAGCTTTAGTTACTTTTCAGATGAAGATTTGACACAATGGGTAATATAACAAGCTTTAAAAATACAACACATTGTTAAAGATGAAACCAGTGGTTTCCAACCTTTTTGTCTTTTGACGTCTTACAAAAAGCAGTGTGTAGTCGGGGTCACATTTCACATGTCTATGAGTTGTTAACAGCTCCACCAAATAGTGATTTTTCCCTCTAAACTTCTCACATGCTTTCATTTCAATAAATGTTCAAATGATCCAATATTTCAGCAAAAAATCAAAGATATCAGAACGTTGTTTCTTCTTCTTTCCTCTTGTAAACAGTAACAGTGAGTAGAAGGTAGATCTCAGCAGCTGAATAACAACAACCTGCAGGATTCAGAGAAACAGCTGCTGCAGACTGATAAGACCTTCAGAAACGTCACATTTCAGCAAAAATGTGTATCAGAACTTTGTTTTTTCTTCTTTCCTCTCCCATTAATCATCTCACGACCCCTCAGATTTATCTGCTGACCCTTTGGAGGGGCCCCGACCCCTAGGTTGGGAACCAGTGGACTAAACTAGCTAACTGTATATAAAGTAGTGTAAACTAGCTCCACCTCCAGCAGCTACAACAGTAACATGCACACAGCAGCTTCACTCCTGAATCCTGCAGCTTGTTTCCACTCAGATCCAGCTCTCTCAGATGGGAGGGGTTGGACTTCAGAGCTGAGGCCAGAGAAGCACAGCTGATCTCTGACAAACTGCAGTCACCAAATGTCAATAAAGAATAAAATACGCAGATAAAATGTAATTTTTCCATCTAAACTTCTCACATGCTTTCATTTCAATAAAAAACATATTATTACTATTATAATTATAACTACTATATCTGTGTATGTGGAGCTCTGTGAGCAGTCAAAGTAAAGTCCGGCTCTGCTTGCTTCCTGTTTAAAGGAGAGTTTTTATTTTTTTTGTTGCCGTTGTCACTGAGTGCTGCTGATGGGGGAATAAATTAAAGAGTCCAGTCTAGACCTGCTCTATGTGAAAAGTGCCCTGACATAACTTCTCTTATGATTTGGTGCTATATAAATAAAATGACTTGACTTGACTAATGATGTCATATATAATAATATATCAGTCAGAGGGACCAAACCACTACTTTTACTGCAACACTTTAACTACATCAAGCTCATAATACTTATGGACTTTTACTTTGGTAGGGTTTTTCAGTAGTTACAGTCGTACTAGTATCTGTAAGGAAGTAAGAACACAAGTGGAAGCTTCTGTTTCCCAACAAGGATAATCACAACCAGCTGTGTGTGTGTGTGTGTCTGTCTGTCAACCGGCACGTAGCTGAACCCAGGGTCAAGGTCTAACACACACACACACACACACACACACACACACACACACACACACACACACACACATTCAGATAAAACCAGGGAGGATATCCTCTCTCACACCGCTCTGCACTCTGACGTCCATCAACACACACACTCTCAAAAATCTGTCACACACACTTTCCTGATCGAGACAAACAACCTCCAATGTGGAATGTGTGTGTGTGTGTGTGTGTGTGTGTGTGTGTGTGTGTCTAAGTACCGGGGTCAAACACAGGTCACCCTGAGTGTGTGTGTGTGTGTGTGTGTGTGTGTGTTTATATGCAGTACAACATGTATAGATATTGATTGACAGCAGTGGGTGATCATGTCTTAACAAGGTCTTACCGTTCTCCGGCTGCTCCTTGATGTCTGATTCGCTGGCCTGGTTGGGGCTTTCCGATTGGCCGCCTTCTGGAGGGAAAACAGATAAACACACATGAGGTTCAGTCCGACAAAAACAACAACAAATATACTCAATAACAGAGTAAATATACGTCATAATAACAGAGTAAATATCCTGCACACACACACACAAGCTCTCTGCTGACCGGACGGTGAGTTCACTGACAGCTGGGAATTTTCCACACCGCAGAAAATCAAACCCACTTTTATAGAAATATAACACAGAAACTTGACATTAATTCATTTTGACAAGCTTACAGATCCATTTAGACACTTTTACAATCACTTCTCACTCATTTTCTCTTCTATTCTGTGAGTTTGTGCCGTTTTCTTACAGCTTGTTCTCACTTTTCTTACTGCTGTAAACACACCGGATGAGCCGCAGACGTTACACGGAACAAGGTTCAAACATTTTAAAGTTAACAAAAAAAATATATGTCATTGATATTTCTGGGATTTTCCAGTGAAGAAGAACTGCAGTGAATCCCAGAGAAGCTCAATAACACACTACTACTACTACACTGTGTGTGTGTGTGTGTAGAAGGGACGCCTGTATTGATCTCCATACCACAAGACTTGGGTTTCACCTGGTTGTCTCTCACACACACACACACACACACACACACACACACACACACACACACAGCAGCAGCAGCAGACTGACTGGCAGACACTACCTGCTGCTGCAGCAGACGGATGACTGTTCATTCACACATCTGCACGCGCTCAGTGGCGGAGAAAGTAAAACATCCTGCATCCTCTTTTTTAGCGTCTAAACTTCACGCCACAAAAAGCGTTTTCATTTATATTTTCTAACAGTTGGGAACATTTTTTTTTTGTGAATGAAAGCAGAACAGGTGGAAGTTTTAGGCGTGTTGATGATGATGATGATGAAATCTCAGGTGACATTCATGAGTTTGTTGTTGAACTGCTCTGTCAGCCCAGAGGATTATGGGAAACATGTGACGGCGTCCTCTAACAGAGAAAGTCGCTGCAGCTTTCTGGACGCAGCCTCTCTCTATCCTCTCTCTCTCTCTCCGTTTTCCCAGCATGCTCTCTGCTCTGATGCAGCTTCACTCCTGCAAATGATTTAGCGGCTTTAGGAGCATCGATCGGCCGCTCTGCAGATAAAATAGTCGGGGAGTGGAAGAAATATTACCCATCATCCCCCCCTCTGGAGCTGGCCGCCGGGGCCATGACTCAGGGGCTGGACTGAGACGGATGGGAGTCGAGTCAGGTTGGGTTTTATTAGGACGACCAATGAGATTAAACTTTTTAATTATGATTAAAATGTATCTATGAAAACGGCGAGCGAAGACAAGAGAGCGACGCAGGAGCGAAGCTGAGTGTTTGTTTTTATATTAGAGAGCAGGTCTGAAAGTTTCTGAAGACACCAAACATGTCAGGACGAATCTGTCTCACTCAGGAAACATCGCAGAACTTCAAAATAAAAGAAGATAGAGGGTAGATGTGGTTTTCAGTCATGATGTTAAAGTGTGGTGTCAAGATTCAAGAGACTTAACTGCTGTTTTCAGAGGTTCAAACAAATAAAAAAGGAACAAATTCACAATAAATTCAATTTAAAATAAACTTAAAAAAGAGCAGCAAAGGTCTGAGAGAGATTACGTTATATTATATATTATATTACAACAATTATTTAAAGTCATAAAAGCTTTTGTAGTATTTGGATGCTTTTATTGTTTGTATTTTCCACCTAAATATTTATTCTGAGTCTCTTTTTTAATGTTTTATTTTGAAATTTTCAGTGTTTTTCAAAACTTTTATTTCCTGTAAACTGCTTCTTTAAAAAAAGTGACATTTAAATATTATAAATATTATAAACAGGGTCGAATTTAACTATTTAAGTCTCGTTCTGAGTATTTCCATGTGATGCTACTTTACATTTCTACATTTATCTGATTTATCTTTAGTGACTTTTCAGATTAAAAATCGACATGAAATACTATTTGACGAACTTATAAGATACAAAAAGTTGTTAAAGATGAAACTAATAGTTGTTACAGATGTTTTGATTTGTACGTAAAAAACTTTCCAACATCTCACAGAAGTTTAGAGAAAAGTCTGCAGAACTTTGACTTTTATTCTGAAAACTAACTGAAGCCGTTTAACACTTTCACTCATGTAAAGGATTATTTATGTTTAATATAAGAGTTTATTAACGAGCACAATGAACCAAATGAAATGAAGCTGAATTAATTAAGAGTGATCACTTCCTGTTGAGACTTTTATTTTTGTATATTTGCTTCTGTAAATCTTCAATTTGTGAGACTTTTTTTATTATAAATTAACTGTTTGTTCACCTGAGAACATGTTGCTCAGTTTGTTTAATTAAATTTCCAAAAACTTGAACTTTTCGCCGTCCCCCCCCTCCTCCCCCCTCCTCCCCCCTCCTCCCCCGTCCTCCCCCCCCTCCCCTCTCGGCCCCCCCGCGGAGCCGCAGCGCAGCATTTATCAGCCTTGTTTTGCATGCTGCTCACTGTGTCTGTTTGCTCCAGCAGCTTAAAACAAAGAGCATCAGGCTGAAACCACGGCAACCAGGGGGGAGGGAGGGAGGAGGGAGGGGTGGAGGGGGGGGCAGCTGATGGGTGTGTGTTGGAGGGCACTTTCACACACTACCCCCCCCATCCACCATACCCCCTCATTCAGCCGTCACCCCCCCCCCATCCAGGTTAATTAAATATGCTAATGAGGCGTGGGAGCAGACCGGACCGTCTGCATCCACCCCCCAGCGAGGAGGAGGAGGGAGGGGGGGAGGAGGAGGGGGGAGGAAGGGGGGAGGCATCCAAAAACAGACAGTAAAATAAAAGCCCTCTGTGCTCCTGCAGGAGAAACAAACTGACAACCAACTTCTACTAATAAAAAGTCTCCGGGGGTGTTTCCACCCTCTCCGACTCTTCCTCGCTCTTCTTCTCTTCTTCCTCTCTGCTGCCCGTCACAGGTGTCAAAATAAAAGCACCATTCAGAAACCGAGCCGACCCTTCTTCTTCTTCTTCTGTTTTCCTTTTCTCTCTTATTGTATCTCATTCAAAAGGCTTCAAAACAAATAAATACACATCAGTAGAAACGCCACAGTCGCTGCTCTTCCCCTCCTTTTATTCTCTCGATCACAGGAAATAAAGAAAGAAAGAAAGAAGTAAAGAAGCGTCTGTGTGTGAAAAACACAGCGGCGTATTTTGAAAAGTGTCATTAACTCGTTTAAAACATGAACACTCTTCTTCTTCTTCTTCTGCAACCTTTCAGTTCAGCTCTTGTTCTTCTTCTGCTGTCATCTCCCATGTGACCGCTACACACACACACACACACACACACACACACACACACATTAGAGTACTTAGAAAGAAGGAAACGATGAGAGAAGAAGAAGAAGAAGAGAGAGAGAGAGAGAGAGAGAGAGGGCAGAGGTCTCTCTCTCTCTCTGTGGGAAAGTCAAACTCTGTGGCCCTGGAGGTCGCTCGCCCAGCCCTGTTCTCTCTCTCTCTCTCTCTCTCTCTCTCTGACATGAACTGACGCTTTTCTAGGAAGAGGAGGGAGGGCGAGGGAGGGGCGAGCTGCTGGAGGATTCCCAGAAAGGCAGAAAACACACAGAGAGAGAGAGATAGAGAGAGAGAGAGAAAGAGAGAGAGAGGAACAGTCTCACCAGTTCTCTCTCTACCTTTACCTTTATTCTCCATTAGTTTCCACTAGTCTCTCTCTCTCTCTCTCTCTCTCTCTATAAAAACACAACACCTCCTCCTTTAATTACCCAGAACCCTCCGCTGCTCTCTGAAGTCACCGTTTGTACAAAGCCGCGTTACGATTGGCTCCTGACCGGCCGGCTGTGATGTCACAAATCCTGCATCTCTAAACTTTCCTCCTTCAGCGGACTGAACTGAGGTGAGATAAGGAGCTGATTAACCACGTCGTTTCCATGACGACAGCAGGAAAACAAAGATGTGATGTGTGTTCTCAACACTCAAGAAAACAAGGAGAACATGTGGAGTGAAAGCTGAGAGACCGACGAGAGAGTCAGTTTGTTCAAAAGTCTGAATCTAAAGCTGCAAAACACAGATGCAACTTAGAGAGAAACATCTAGTTTATAGTGCAGCAGATCACATGTTTTTTCCACAGAGATGCTCAGAAGAGTATCTGAACCTCCTCAGACCTCACCAAAATAAAACACACCTTCCTAAAACAAGAAGAAGAAGAAGAAGAAGAATCTGATGATTCTGAACGACCTTCAGAGCGGCGGCGAGCGTTTTTAAACGACTTCCTGAATTCTCTTCATAGTTATATCAAATAAAAACAATAATAATAAACAGCTGATCGTGTTTTATTATTATTATTATGATAAATCTCACTCTACATCTAACCTCTCTCTCTCTCTCTCTCTCTCTCTCAGTGAGTCAGATCAGTGTCGTCGTCTGTTGGCGTAGCGACAGGTGCAAAAACACCCAAACAAACAAATAATGAAAAAAAAAACATGACACAAAAAACAGAAACAGTGAGCTGTTTCAGCGGCCAAGTTCCTCCTCCTGTATGTGTGTGTGTGTTTGGCTGAGAGAGGACGACCATTGACTGGGGCGAGAGACATGCCAACGATAGAGAGAGAGACAGAGAGAGAGAGAGAGAGAGAGAGAGAGAGAGAGAG
>CM055848.1:32016071-32018571 GCA_029490765.1 Euthynnus affinis | reverse complement strand
TGCATGTGTGTGTGTGTGCACGTGCATGTGTGTGTGTGTGTGTGTGTGTGCACGTGCATGTGTGTGTGTGTGTGTGTGTGTGTGTACAGTTCGCCCATCCCTCAGCTGTATGGATTACAGCAGCCTGCAGCAGAAAGAGAGAGGAAAGTAAAGGAGGAACAGGAAGAGTATTTCTCTGTCACACACACACACACACACACACACACACACACACACACACACACACTGAGAGAGGGGGAGGGACTTCCTGTCCAGCCTCCACGCCAGTCTCAGGGTGCCACGGTGACGGCAGGAGCGACCACGCAGCCTTAAAAAAAAACAATAATAATAATAATAATCTGAGAACAGAAACCGCTTCTTTAACAGATCAATCGTTCTGATTTTCTGAGCCGACCAATCAGAGGAGAAGTTGTTTTTATGACGTCACATGACCTCCTCTCTTTGCTTTGACTTGTTTATCAGTGTCAGAGAGCAGCAGCTGCTCTGATGGAGTTTCAGCTCCTCTAATAACGACGGCTGACACTGATCAATGTGTCTGCTGCTTTCTGACAGCAGCAACCTCCTCCTCCTTCTTCTCCTTCTTCTTCTTCTCACTCTTTTATTTCCACTAACCGAGCAGAACAGGTCGCCTCATGTTTGACATTTTAGGGGCGTCGTCGACAGTGATGATGACGATGATGATGATGGTGATTAAACCTTCAGGAACGTGAAACAGGTGACGTCCATCAGGCTGAGAGCAGACAGAGAGTCTCATTAAGAGAATTTGTTGGAAACACTCGTATAAACAAAAGCTGGGAGAAAAAAGCCAGAGAGAAGCTGTTCCTCTGAAGAATGAACAGACTTCACGTTCACAAGCAGTCACAACGTTTCAGTCCTTCAAATAAGAGTCGGAGAGCATATGAACATATTCTTCACATCTCAGCCTCTATATTTATATTCTGGTTCTCTACTGGAATAAAAACTCCTTATTGATCTTCTACTGGTCCTTTATGCAGCCCCTCAGTTCAGCCTCTGTCTGAAACAGGCCCCGCCTCCTGATGAGCCCGCTCTGTTCTGATTGGTCAGCTTTCAGGAAGCTTCCTCCGGCTCCGGAGGCTACGTAAACAAACTATAGTAGCAGGATCTCACTTCTTTTTCTTCCTTCTTTACTCCAAATGTTCAACTTCTCAAATGCAACACATGGAAACACCTTAGCAACCGCCTTAGCAACCGCCTTAGCAACCGCCTTAGCAACCGCCTTAGCACCAAGATAACAGAACAGACGTGTGTTTATCTCGTCTGGATTTAAATGTAAAAACTTTTGCGAGCAGCTGTGACCTGGGCTTCGTCTCGCAGGCAGACGTTTCACCTGCACGTCGGGAACTTTGACCACGTTTGACACCCGACGTCAAAACAGGAAGTAAAAAAAACAGGAAATCACTAAAAAAAAGCAGATTATTTCCTCTGAAAGTGAGTTTGATGCTGCAGGAAAAACCTGAACTGTGAATTATAAAAACGCTCCAGTGCAGATTTATTTGAACTGAGTGATGACTTTTTACAGTGTGGACGCAACCCTGCCAACACACACACACACACACACACACACACACACACACACACACACACAGATCAAACAAAGCTATTGGCAGGAGAGGCAGACACACACACACACACACACACACTGAGGCGGCGTGACACCAGGTGGTTTGTGGGTAAAGGCTCTGGCACGCCGCCACACACACACAGATGGTTACCAACCCTCACTGTCTTCTACCTCGCTCCACCTCTCTCCTCTCTCTCTCTCTCTCTGTGTACAATATGCTCGTGCACGAGTTCATGTGCACGCTGCCAACCAACATATGCCCTGCTGAACGGGTGGCACACACACACACACACACACACACACACACACACACACACGGAGAGGTGACGCCTTGTGTTTCTGTTTATCTTTGTGTCTGAGTGTGAAATCAGCAGCTGATTAATTGATATTTAATAAGAATATTAATCAATCAGCACCTGACGACGAGTCAGTCGCTCCCCGTCCTGTTTTAAAGACGCGCTGCTCTCCGCTCTCCGTCTGTGACGTCGTGTGTTTAGCGTCCCGCTGTTTAAAGATGTGAATCAGCTGTTTGGAGCAGCAGCCTGCGAACCGACACGCCAGCTACCGCTGTTCTCTTTCATCCCTTAATCCTGCTATTCCTTATTCTGCCTATAAAATATGAGATAAGGCCGTTATAGTCCAGCAGACGCACAGGTGACGTCTTCACACGTTTTGTTTAGTCTGAGAACAAGTTTAAAAAAAAAAAACAAAACTATAAAATATTCCAATAAAACGATGAATGCAGAGAAAAGCAGCAACTTCTGATTTTCTGCTGATCAATAAACTGATCGTTTCCACACAGGCGACATCTGAGGGGACAAATTATGCAGAACGATGATTAATCTGAGGGTCCAAATGACTAATTCATAGCACTAATGGTAATGAGTCTAAATAATTAAGAGCGCTGGTGGATTCAGA
>CM055848.1:32006448-32015971 GCA_029490765.1 Euthynnus affinis | reverse complement strand
GGGAGGGAGGGGGGGAGGGCTAATGCTATGAGGGTTTTGGGCCTCTCCTCTGGGAACAGAACATTCCTGCGTTATCCTCTTTTACCTCCTGATTCACTGGAACAGAGAAGCCAGCAGACATGATGAGATTAACCCCCCATCCTCACCCCATCCTCCCCCCCTCCTCCCCCCTTCTCTCTCTCTCTCTCTCTGTCACTGCTCTGTATAGTCTCTCTCTCGCTCTCTCGCTCGCTCGGCTTCGTGCCTCCACAACGAAACAAGTCGCTCTGCTGTAAGCTGCTAAACGCTTCCTCACACACACACTTTTCAAACACACACATCCAGAGGTGTGTGTGTGTGTGTGTGTGTGTGTGTGTGTGTTGTGTGTGTGTGTGCAGCAGCTTATTTACTTCAACAACAGACAACCAGGAATTCATCTCTAAATTTCTCTTCTGTCTCTTTTTAACTCTAAAAAACGTTTCCTGCAAAAAAAAAAAAGTTTCACATTAAAAGCCTGAAATGCATAATCCTCCACAGTCCTGGTTGGCTTTTAATGTGAAAAAACTTGCAGGAAACTTGCAAAGGTAGAAGAACTTGGATGGATTAGTGACTGGAGAAGTTTGAATGCTGCAAAAAAAAAGTGTTTCCAGAGGTTTTAAAAAGCAAACGTGAAGAGATGATGACATGGAAGCATCAGCTCTCTGAGGACTGATGATGATGATGATGATGATGATGATGATGATGATGGTAACTCTGCTGCTACTGTGGCCGCAGAGGAAGCAGAAAAAGGTCGCAGGCTGTAAAAACGGAGCGGAGGTTTCCTCACAGTCACAGACGCCGTTTTCAACACAGCAGCTGCTCAGTTTCACCATCGGGGGTCAAAGGTCAGACACAAACCAGAGCTGCTGAACCTCCCGTTCTTTATTCCAAATAATCAAACTAAACTTCAGAACCAGTCCTGAACCAGACGGAGACGCTCTTCAGCAGCAGGCAAACGGGTCAAACGGCGTTCAATGTGAAGGCCTCTAATTGGCCGGAGCCAATCAGGGTCATCTCTGCATCCTGATTGGTCTGTTTCTTCCTCTCCCTCCTCTCCCTCCTCTGATTATGTCAGACGTTCTGTCAGCTTCTCCTGCTACTCCTGTTACTCCTGTTGTTACTCCTGTTGTTTCCTCCTCAGCGCCGGCGCCGCTAATACGCCGCGGCGCGCCGTTAATGACCCGCAAAAACACAATAACAAACGCCTGCTTCTCATATGCATATTTAATGCAGACAGCTGAACAAATTACATATTTATGGATTGTAAGACCAGGAGGGGGGAGGTGGGGGGGAGGAGGGGGGGAGGGAGGGGGGGGTATGATGCCATTAGCGATGCGAGCAGGTACGAGGGTCCCATCTGCAGCAGCATCTGTACGGCAAGGAGGGGCCCCGGGGCCCGGCGGGGGCGGGGGAAACGCCTGTTAGCTCCGACAGCGCTCCACTGTCACACAGAACAAAGTACACAAGTGGAAACAAGCAGAGAAGCAGCGAGTTCACTGCTGCAGAGACAAGACCTGAACTCTGGGAGGGTCCGAGGTTCCTGTCCACCTTCATCGCCACCTTCATCACCATCATCATCATCATCATCATCATCATCACCATCATCGTCATGACGCCTCAAGATCAAAACAGTCTGCTGCAGAGATGAAGAGCTACCTTCAGGATCCGCTCACGTCTTTTAGTTTCACGTTCACGCTGACTGTTTTTACTAAACAAGGAAGTCCCCCTCTGATTGGCTGGACAGCTTTGGTGATGTCATCCTGTGTATTAATGTTATCTGGCTGCTACTTTTCCTGAATGAGCTGCTGATACAAACACAGTAACGGACTGATCAGAGGAGACAAACGTCTCGACCGATCAGCTGTTTGGTGACGTCGCCGCCGGACTAACGAACCGACTGCGGCGTCCTTCTGCAGCTCGTTAAACACACGTGACGTAGAGATGGTCGGCTTTTCCTCCATTTTTGTTCTTTAACTGTCTACTTGTGTTGTTTCTACGGGAGGAGGAGGAGGAGCAGGAGGAGACCGCCGCTGAGGGAAAAACGAGGAGCCACGTTAACAGAAAGCTCCTGCAGGTCTCCTCCTCAGTATTCAGAGAGGATTACTGCCTGCGTCCCCCCCCCCATTAAAACACTCACACTCTCAGGACTCCCCCCCCCTCCTCCTCCTCCTCCTCCTCCTCCTCCTCCTCCTCCTCGTCCTCGTTTTTTTTTTAACTTAATTAAGATTTCAATTAAAGAGCCGGGGCCCTGAGACTTCACCCTTGTAAATTAGCGAGTAAAAGCCGCCGTCATGAGGGATCGTTAAACGTTTTCTGAAGCTCCGCTCCGCTCGGCTCGGACCGACCCGCTGCGCTGCGCCGGACGCCTGAACGCGGCGGTCATGTGACTCCTGTGGCTCCATCTTTAAAATCGATGGGAGCTGAAACATGAAGCTGTGCGTCAGCTGTACGAGGCCTGCTGCATGTTTTATCTGACAGCTCAGATTTTACACATTTAAAGGTTTAATAACATCATAAAGTAGTTAAACTGGCTCCACGTTAATCTAATAATATCCTACATGATAATCTACACTCGGAGCCAGATGTTTGATCCTGAGGCATGTTTGTACGTGAAGGTAAGAGCTGCCGCCGCCACTGCTGCATTCTTCTCTGATGTGTGTAACCAAAAACTTGTGCAGTTATGTAACTGTGAGCTGGCAGGTGCAGAAGAAGAGGAAGAAGAAAGAAGGAGAAGAAGAAGAAGAAGAAGAAGAAGGAGAAGAAGAAGAAGGAGAAGAAGAAGAAGAAGAAGAAGAAGGAGAAGAAGAAGAAGAAGGAGAAGGAGATGTAGAAGAAGAAGAAGAAGAAGGAGAAGAAGAAGAAGAAGAAGAAGAAGAAGAAAGAAGAAAAAGAAGCCTTTAGAGGATTTTACAGGTTTCTGCTGCTTCTAGAAACAAACTAATGAACGGACAGTAAACTTTTAGTCATGATGTTTGATGTTTATGAGTTTATAGTTACAGTTAGACGACAGAAGAATCAACACATGTGATAAATAAAGTTTCAGTTGTCTCAGTTGTTGCTTTTATTTCCACATCCAGCGGCTGTGGAGTCGTGTTTCTGTCTTTCAGCTTCTGTTTCTGCTCTGTAGCCGCTAAATGCTACCAGCTAGCCTGCAGCTAACTGTGAGGTGTTTGAGCAAGCGGCGTTTTTTTTTACAGCTTCTTCTCTAAAGATCGACGCTCTGAGAGTGAAGCAGAGCAGTAAAAGTTGCAGCCGGACACTTAAACAATGAGCTGAAACTGTTGATTAGCGCAGCTTTAAAACACGTCTCTTTCTCCTGCGATGTTTCTCGTATCTTCTCCTCGCCGCTCTCCTCGCCGCTCGCCGCCCGCTGTGCCGCCGCTCCGATCCCTGCTGGACTAATTCCTTCACATTTATTGGATGTGATGATTGTGACCCGGTGGTCTGCTGCCCTGCCTGACCTCTGCTTCCCTCTGTAATCGGCCCGTTAATAACCGAGGTCATCGCCGTGGTCATCTCCTCCTCGACCGCGGAGTGAACGAGCGGAGCGAGGAAGAGGGAGGAGGAGGAGGAGGAGGAGGAGGGGGGGAGAAAAATAAAAGACTTTCAACGCTTTGTGAGCAGGAACAATCTGCTCTGCCTTGTAAAGTACTTACAGCAGCGGGGGAGGGAGGGGCAGCAGGGTTTTTGGGGAGGGGGGGGGGGACGGCGGCGGCGAGTGACTTGTTCTGGAGTGCTAACAACCTTAGCGAGGATAAGAAGCTGATCCTCCAATGCTAGGCTCATTATTGTTGGAGGGGATTTGGAGCTTTTTCCTGTCTGGGTGAGGGGCGGGAAGATCGGAGGAGAGGGGGGAGGAGGGGGGGGGGAGGAGGGGGGGCTTACAGGAGCGGGAGGGAGGGGGAGGTTTACTATGACTGTGTCGGTTTTACTGCTTTTTTTAAAAACATACATTTAAATATGAAGTCACTGTGATGATTCATCGACATTTAAAAACATTTAAAATCATTTAATTAATGTTTTTTTTTTCCTTTTTAAATGTTTTGAACTTCCTAAAGTCTTTATTTTAATGTATTTGTTTGGTATGAATGATGTCAGGACGCCACTTCTGATGATCCACTGATCCTCCTTCATCCTAGGATAAAATAATAACAAACAGTTCAGGTTTTCCAGGACGTCTTTGCCTCACACCTAACTTTATATTTTTACATTAAAACTTCCATTTCTCACTGGTGTAAACTGGGTTAAACTGGTTTAAACTGGTAGCAGTAGTAGAGCTGTTTGTTTTTAGATTTCAAAATAAAAAAAACAGGAAGTTGAACTCATTTTATCCTAGGATGAAGGAGGATCAGTGGATCATCAGATGCTGTTAGATGGTGAAGTGGCGTCCTGACATCATTCATACCAACAAATATATTAAAATAAAGACTTTAGGAAAAAAAAACATTAATTAAATCATTTTAAATGTTTTTTAAATGTCGATGAATCATCAGACTTCACATTTAAATGTATGTTTTTAAAAAAAGCAGTAAAACCGACACAGTCATAGTAAATATGATGATAAATATCTCACTGCTTTAAACCTGTTTAAACTGGTTTAAACTGGTTTAATTCCTCCTTCTGTGACGGCCTCAGACTGGTGAACACACACCTGTCACATGACTTTATGAGACTAAAATCACCAACAAGAAAAATACAGTGATATAAAAGAGAAAAACTAATTATTATATTACTACTAATCTAATATTTTTTACTATATTTATGTATTTTAAATGATGCTGAATTGTTTTAAACACAAGTAAAGAACTAAATAACTACATTTAGTTACATTAAATATGAAATTTGAAACACTTTCTGCAGTTAAAATGAAATAAAAATGCAGAATATCTTTTCCTTTTCTTGCTTATTAACACTTTTTATCTTTATGTGCTTGTTTACAACAAACACCTTTCAGTAAATAATGTGAATAAAGTAAATAAAGTGTGCATGTTTCCACTCTGCTAATGACTGCAGGACGTCTGTCTGTAAACGTGTTTAATTAAAGCGGCGACTAACGAGTGAGAAGTCGTCTGTGTGAGACTCTAAACAGTGAAGACTCTGCTGGTTTTGGTTGTTTTAATGTTATTTTATGGTTTGAAGTGTTTAACAGCTGGACTTTGCTGCTGCTCGCAGCATCAGAAGCGTCTGCTGCAGCACAAAGTCTCCGGCAGTAAAAGCAAGCGAGCGACCGCACTTTTATAAATATCAGCAGAAAAAAAATGCAGCCGAGGCAGCGAGTTTCCTGCAGAGCGATCGGATCGGAGCGGAGCGGGAGAGGAGGTGAAGTTGCTGTTTGGAGGCAGCAGGTGGAGAAAACACAGGCCTGAAAACACTCAGCAGGAGGAGCAGGAGGAGGAGGAGGAGGAGGAGGAGGAGGAGGAGGAGAAGGAGGAGGGAGAGAAAGTGGGAAGAGCAGGAAAACCACAGCTGGTGTTCAACATATGGCTGCTGCATCCCGAACACGAGCGTGTGTGTGTGTGTGTGTGTGTGTGTGTGTGTGTGTGTGTGATGGTTCGGGTGGGTGGAGGGTTTCCACCGCAGCAGCCTCGGCCACAAAGCATCGGCACACGCATGTGGAGTCAGAACATGTGAAACCGTCGAACACGCTGCTGCTGCTGCTGGAAAACTCATTAAATAAATTCACTCCAAATAAAAATACCTGACAGGAAACAGAGCTGATTATTCAAACAGCCCGTCTGTAAAAACACATTCTTCTGCTGAAAATATGATCAGAGCTGAACCTCGATCAGCTGTTTGGTCCAGAAAACGACAGAGAAAGAAATTAAAGAGAGACACAGAGGGAAAGAAAAAGACTCAAACTGATTAATTGATTGTTGAAACGGCTGCAGATGAATTTAATAGCTGGAAACTAACCAGTTAATCAGCTGACTAATGATTGTTTTCACTGGTACACTGAAACATGGCCGCTCAGCTGTTCAACCAGCAGCTCCAAACACAAAGAGACTCAGTTTGAAGTGATATAAAAAACACGCGAGGAGCTCCAGTCAGGAGAACATCTGATCGTTTTGCTCGTTTAAACGGTTGAGATGTCACAGAAAACGACTGCAAAGTCCTCCGAAACAAACACAAAATCAACAGGATGAACTGAACTGCTGCAAACAGTCAACGCTGCTCTTTTAACCACGTGGCTGTAACCATGGCAACCACCAGGAGGTAGCCATATTTAACCCAAAACCATCACGATCTTATTTCTCACGTTTTTTTTTATTTAAACTTTTTTTTTTTTTTGTGTGTCCGTGATCCATAAATCAATCATCTTCTTCTTCTGTGGTGTTCCCGAGTTGTTGTCGCATTGACTGACGGAAAGGAAAGGAAAGAAGGCGTGGTGGAGGTGGAGGAGGAGGAGGAGGAGGTGCTGTAGCTGAGTAGATGTGCAGGACACGTACGGCCCCGGCACAGTAAAATTCATGATCATAAAGTGCAGGCCCTTGAATAAGTCAATGGAATAATCTGCTGCATCATGAGATAAGAGGCTGGATGAAAGAGGGAGCGGGCAGGGGGGGGAGGCGGAGGGGGGAGGGGGAGGAGGTGGGGGGGGAGGCGGGGTGGGCCTGGCTGCTCATTAACATTCTTGCGGTGCAGTGACTCAGCCCATTTTGGTAATGGAGAGCCCCGGCCACCTAAAGATGGAAATGGCCATTTTTCAACCCCTCCCTCCCCCCCTCCCTCCCCCTCCCTCCCCCTCACACACACACACACACACACACACACACGCATGCACATTTTATATATAAATTATCCCGAGCACTTACGAGTGGGGAAGGCTGGCTGGCTGGCTGGTGAGGTAGTAGTGGGGGGGGAGGAAAGGGGGGAGGAAAGAGGGGGGGGACGACGCTGCAAGGTCATTCTCAAATGTTTTGGACGGCCGAGGAGATCCGGAGAGTTTTAATGGGAGTGCAGGGAGAGGACAGCGAGCGGCTGAAGCTAGCAGGGAAAACTTTTTAATCTGCGCTGACGGAGATGAAATAATTCCTCAAACATGTTCTCAGCTTCTTATTTCGTTTCCTCGTCTTTTATTTTGTCCTTTTATACTGTAAACGCCCCACAGCGCGCTTTTATTTTGGTAGTCGCATCAGGTTAGTTTACCACTTCCGCTTCCGTCTCCACTTCCTGTTTCAGCGGGGACGGGAACTACACTTTTTAAAAGGGAGGATGTGTTTTCGCGTTTTAAAAAACACACACCTGAGCAGCAGGTTGCCGTGACGACGCGAAGCGGCAGGAAGCTGAACGTCTTTATTTAGAAATTATTCACATTTAAGAAGCTGGAAACTGAGAATTTGCTCATTTTTTTTGATTATTAAAATAGTTTCTTATTGTCGAGTCAAACTATTGCAGCTCTAGTCGTTGATAAAAATGATGTATTGCCATGGCAACAAGATTCAAAACACTTTTAACCAACTATTGCAGCTCTGTGAACGACATGCACGCAGTCCAACCATCACAATATCTGATCAGAGCTGCAGCTTCATCATCATCAACACCTGCAGCCGGCCTTCCCTCCGCCGCCGCCCCCCGCCCCCGCCGCCGCCGCCATCAGACTGAGAGTCATGTGAGGACAGCGGAGCGGGAACATGAACAGGTTGACCAGGATCAGATCAGAGACTCTGAGCAGGATCAGGTCAAGTCCAACTCTAACTAAGCTACGAGGGGGATTTAACCTGCAAGTCCACCACCTGGACCAGGGTCACACGCACCCGCTGACACACTGCAACCATCAGCTACACACACCCCCTCCCTCACCCCCTCCCTCACCCATCTCCCTGTCAGTGACACAGACTCCAAATCTAAAAGAGTTCAGCTGCTTTTTGGTGTTCACTTCCTGTTTAAATCTGCAGGTCGGTGAAGGTTTCAAACGTCGGACTCGCAGGTGTTTTCTGGCCTCGGGCTGTTAAAGGCTGCTTATTATTTATCTGCAGGTACGTATCTGCTGCAGACCGGCTCCCTTCATCTTCACTTTCACTTTATTTATTTACTATTTATTATATTTATCCAACACTTTTTTTTTGTTGGTTATTTTTCATCCTCGAACAGCAAATTAAACTCCTCCCTCCCTCCTTCATGAGTGATGCTTAACACCGTTCAGAGCTGAGTGTGAAACCTTTCCTCTCTTTTCATTTGAGTCACACACAGTTGAGGAAACTCCCTCCCCTTGAGCACCTCCTGCAGAGGAGGTGAAGCAAGGGCGAGCCTCCATGTTTTGCTCCTCTGCCTTCAGGTTAATGGCTTTAAATCAGACAGGATTGCTGGATTACTTGTGGATTTCCTTCCTAATCGTGTCGGAGTGTCCCCCTCTCTCCCTCCCTCCCTCCTCCTCAGCCTGCCGTGTTTCCTCTCCGAACTCCGAGCCGAGGGGTCACGGCGAGGCGATGAATGAAACGGCTCGGCGTTCCTCTCCGTCTCCGTCCCCGACAGAGTCCGGCTGGATTTTGCTGATGTCAGAAAACAAGAGTTAATTTATGTCGACGGATGTTAGTCGAACCCTCAGAGGAGAAGACAAAGTCATTGGATTTGGCTTCTCCTCCTCCTCCCTCCTCCTCCTCCTCCTCCTCCTCCTCTTCTGTTGTCACTTAGTGTAATGCTGCTGAGTGCATTCAGAGCACCATCACCATCTTCACTAATAAACGGTTAAACCGGACAGCAGGAGAATGATTCAGGCTCTCTGCTTCATTTCATTTTTCTTCTCTCTGATGAACCAAACAGAGAGAAGTGAAGGAAAACCAGATAGTCTTAGTCTTAAAAGTGAACTTCTGTTGAGCTTTTGTGTTTAACTACAACAGGAGCTTGAACTTCCTGCAGCAGAAACCTCCTATTAGGCCGTAAATGTGGAGCAACACTGAGCTTCAGTTGCTCCAACATCTCCTGCGCCAGCTGGAACGCAGGTTACGTGTCCGCTGAGCTGCAGGTCGGCTCAGGTCGTCGCTGCTGTTTGACTCAGTCAGCAGGTTAATCCTCAACAGGTTTCCTCTTTTAGCTCCTCCGCTCCTCCGCTCCTCCTCCTCCTCCTCCTCCTCGTCAACATCTTCCTCTGCAGGGATCAGACGAGCTTCAACCTTCCAAGAAAGAAAACGCTTCAGAAAACAAACATCCTGAGAGGAAAGCGGCGGCGGCGGCGGCGGCCAAGACGGACTGCGTAAAGGAAACAGATCACAGGTCTGACGAGTGATCAATTTAGGGGAGCTGACACCGGCTGTGATTGGCTGACTGTAAGCAGGGTCACCGCAGAACAGGAAGTGGAGTTTCTGGACTCCAGAATCATTTCTATTTAACTTTATTTCACTTTTTCCTCCTTAAACACGCCGACGATCACTGAGAATAAATTCAAACCTGCATCTTTTAGTTTCACTTTTAGTTATTTTGTATTATTTTTAACTTCAGATTAATTATAATTCATTAACTGTAAACAAACAGCAGAAACATCGTTCATACTGCTCCTTCCTTCCTCATC
>CM055848.1:31991448-31998948 GCA_029490765.1 Euthynnus affinis | reverse complement strand
ATAAAATAGTTTCTAATCAGGCTGAAAAGTCTCTGAAAGCAGCAAACAGCCTAAAAGGTGTTTAAATAAAGAAGCAGTGGAGGGAGGGAGGGAGGGAGGGAGGGGGGTGAAATCACTGGTTCCCTCTGACAGGATGGACACAAACACTCCAGCAGAGGGACGGTGGTTTCTATTAGAGAGACGGACGGGACTGAAAAGGAATCTGAAAACATTTGAAAGGACAGAATGAAAAGAGAACGAGAGACGGGACGAATCCTCGATCCTGATTGGTCAGAAACGACTTCCTGATGGTTTGAGTCTCTCAAAGGGAGCAGAGGTGAGTTCCTAACGGGTCGGAAATAAGTTTCAGAGGATAGTTTTACATCTTTTTACCGAAGTTCACGAGCAGCAACGCCGTTTATCTGCCACGTCAGCGGAACAACATCGGCGCCATGTTTCCACGTTTGTTTGTAACCTTTTTATAAGAAGACAGCGAGGCGGAATAACCGCACGGCGTTCCCGGGAAGCGAGTTAAAAAACACAAACAGGAAGACAAAAGAAAACGAGAGAGAGAGAGAGAGAGAGAGAGAGAGGAGGGTAGAGGAGTCGGCGGGTCAGCTGAGGTGAGCGGTGTGACGGCGGTTGTTGGTATGTAGGTCACTCAGTCAGGCCTGCTGGCACACTGACCTCCACACTCAACTCCCAGCATGCCTCATTCCTATCAATACCACCATTACCCCTCAGGGCCCACACACACACACACACACACACACACACACACACACACAAACAACAAAACAAACAAAGTGGTCGAACAGCAAACACGCGAAACTGAACTGGAGCAGAAATCACCTGCAGTTCAGCTGCTGCTCAGAAAATATTTCATATTTCTGAAAGTTTTTATGGAGATTTATTTTATTTTTATTTTATTTTATTGGATGAAATGAAAGTGGAAACATTATTAAGTGAGTTCATAAAGTGTTTAATCAGGTTTATTTGGATTCTTTTACTCTAAAAGATGATGTAAAATATATAAACATAAATATAGAAAATCAAACTTCAGCTTGTTAAGACGAAACTGTTTTATATTTATGAGCTGCTTTATTTTATTTATAGTAGAAAGAACTTAAAAAGCAAAGTTTAAAAGCAACTTTAGCTTCTTTTAATCAACACAAACAGAGAAAAAACAACGTTACTGTCAGCTCAAACTTTACACAAAGAACTTCTGATGTTTTAGAAAACTAGAAGTTAATATTATTTAAAAGTCGTCAGAGACGTCGTAGCTGCTGTTTTAGTGTAACAAGCTAAAATATCTTTGATTTCTGGCTGAGTGGAAAAACAGCTGATCGGCTTCCTGGTTGTAATTCCTGTAATCTGGGAAACAGGAACGATATTTCCTGCTGCAGCGAGCTGCTTCTGTCACTGATGTCTAAATAAACCACAGTGTCATCAGCGAAACGATCACTCAGGAGGTTTAACCTTCTGGACTTTTACCTTCATATTTCACTTTAAAAAATGTTTAACATGTTGATGTTTGGCATCTTTTTTTTCAGCACAACATCATCTATATGAGCAGATAATTATTTTTTCACTTTAACGTACTTATATCATCATATTGAAGCCAAAAAACACACAAAATACATCAAATCTGAACTGGAAAACTGTCGTAAAAGTCGTATTTTGACAATAAGAAACGTGTTTTAAAGGCTGTAAATGTGAACATAGAACAGAAACACTGAGATAAAATCAGTCTATAAACATCTATTTGCAACTAAAAGCAGCCTAACAACAGTCGGACTCTTCCACGAAGATATAAAATAAACCGCCGTCCCGTCTCGGACGCTTCTCCGCTCGAGTAAACATGATTTTTATACCAACGTATCTCCGTTTTTACTCGCTCTATCAACACCAAACAAAAAGCAGCACAGAGTTTGAAGCCAGAAGTTTGGACAGAAGCTGACAGCAGAACTTCACGTGACTTCGTTTTTACGCTACGACGTCCTGAAACCGGCGTGTCGTTTCGGCGACTCCTGAAACTGAACAGCTGATTAACAAAACAAACAAACACGGAAACAAGACTTTAACTTCCTGGTGTCACAACAAGACGCTGATAAATAAATAAAGATCTTGTTTATCGTCCTCACGCTGCCGCCGCCGCCGCCGCCACCTGTCCCGCCTCACCTCGCCGTCGCCATTAACTTCTCCACTTCAAACCAAAAGGAGGCAAAACTGTTCCCCAAATTAATTACAGAGCTGAGGAGCACGGAGGGGTGAGGGAGGGGTGAGGGAGGGGGGAGAGAAGAAATACCAGAGAAAAAGAAAGTGGTTGTGGTGGCGGCGTTGGAGGAGGGAGGAGGAGGTGGGAGGGGGGGAGGGGGGGGTCTTCGCTATTTGGCCCGCTGACTCGGGGCCCGATTGTGCTGCTGGGAAACGAAGGCACAAAAGAAACAGGAGGAGTCCACTTAATCCTGGCGGGGGGGGCGGTCACTCCGGAGCAGGGAAACACCGGCGCGCTCATTTATCTGTTTCGGCGTTTCATTAGGACGCCACTAACTGCCGCTGGGCCTTTTGTCTTACTAATCCTCGCAATCAAACATGCGTGCAGGGGCTGAAGCAGGAGAGGGAGGAGGAGGAGGAGGAGGAGGGAGGAAGAAGAGGAGGGAGGTGGGTTTTTATGGAGAAATCAAATGCCCGGCCACCTAGTGCAACCTTTTATCACACCGCAATACTGAAGACAAAAGAGCTGAAGGCTTTGAGGGGGGAGGAAGGGGGAGGAGGGGGGGAGAATATTTGCTCAAGAGACACTTAAACAAGCAGCTGAAAAAAAAAAGAGAGAGAGGGACTTTCCAGATTTACTCTTTTTTTCCTTTTAAAGATAAAGTTAAACGGACACAGAAGCTCGTGAGACGGACGGACGGAGAGACGAGCTGTTTTTAAAGAAAAGAGAAGAAAAAGAGTGGAGCGGAGGTAGAGGCAGAAGCATCAGCAGCGGCCTTTCTGGCTTCGCTGGAAGCTCAGCGAGCAAACTGGAGATAAAAAAACGCCGTCTCTCTCTCTCTCTCCCCGAGTCTGTGCGAGAGAGAGAGAGATAGATAGAGATAGAGAGAATGAACAGATCCCCAAAGCATTTCCTGCTGCAGAGCAGAGGTTCGCTAGCCGCCGCCGTGGCTCGCGGCTCTGCTCTGCTCTGCAGCAGCGGAGCGGCGCCGAGGCTCCTTTAAACGCATCGGTTTGTGCGCGGGGAAGAATCGGACCGACCGCGGCGATGCATGGAGGTCGCAGGAGGGCACGCCTCCAGAGGATGCACGTCTCTCTGTTTTCTCTCTCCTCTCCTCTTTTACTCTTCTCTCTAAACACAGTTTTTATTTATTTATCCTGCGTGTTTTTTTTTCCACGCCGGCTTCTCGTTTCTACCTTCCTCCCGTACTTTCCCAGCAGAGAGAGAGAGAGAGAGAGAGAGAGAGAGAGAGAGAGCGCCTTTAATTGGCGTGTTTCTGGACAGTTTTCGGACTGAAAGCCGAAGCAGGAAGTTGCTTCTGGTGTGTGTAACAGTGATGGACCTGGACTCCTAAAAATATCCCTCCCCCCTCCTCCCTCCCTCCCTCCCTCCTCCCTCTGGATGCTCAGTTTCTCCCTCCAGCAGTGATTTGTTGCAGAAACCTGCTGAAGCCTCCCCCCCCTCCTCCCCCCCCTCCTCCCCCCCTCCACACACAGACCTCGCTCTGTTGCAAAAAGCGCAGCTGCACAAAATCTGACAAAAACTGAAATAAAGTGAAGATTAAATTTGACTTTCACATGTTGGTGATGTGCAGTGGAGTGTTGACGGCGTTTCAGACGCTTTATTAAACATTTTTACACCTCTGAAGAACATTTTTATTACACATTTAGATCCTTTTCTACCTGCAACATCAGGGTCGCCTTGACGACTGCTCAGTTAGTGTTTTTAGCTCTTTATGGGACACAATTTTGAAGCTAACAGACATGAGAAGAAGAAGAAGAAGAAGAGGAGATCACTTTCTTTTTGTCTGGAGTGAAGGTGTGCTGGTGTTCAGACGCTTTCAGGCTCATTTAAGCTGCTTTATTAAATGTTTTCAGACAGTTTTTACACATTTTATCTGCAGAGTTTCACAGTTAATCTGGACCGCAGATGATTCTGGACGATCGAGTCGCTTTGAGGAGTGAAAACTTTCACTCAGTTAGAGTTTAAACGTCTTTATGGGTCCAAATTTTGACCCTAATCCAAACTGGACTCATGAAAAACTGACCTCTAACAGACATGAGTAGAGACCTGATGTATAAAACCAAACACAGAGAGAAGAAACTAACCGACAAACCCTAAAATGTCAGATGTAATCTAGGAGACTTCCAAACATTAAGTCCACTTGGATCGGCTTTAGACGTGTTGACACACAGATCAAGGTGACCCGAGCCGCCCAGATTAGACTGAACACACTTTGTCTCCAGCTTTAGTCTTCATTACCAGGAACTGAGCAGCTTGCAGTCTGCTGACGTTCTGGTGCCGTGTCGTTGTTGTGGGTATGCGTCACTGATTTGATCCCAGCAGCAGCAGTGGACCTGGTGGACCTGGTTCAGGCCTGTGCCGGTCCTGCAGGGTCCAGTATGTCGGTGCGTGCTGCAGGAGTACAGTATGTGAAGTGAGCCGGTCACGTCTCAGCAGCTTTTCTCAGCCCCGCCGCTCCCTCCGGGGGGTTTGCGCTGTGTACATTCTGCCGAGTCACAGCTCCTCCGGGGAATGGTGGGAACGCTGGGCTCAGCTCCGCAGCCAGCCGGCCGCTCATCCATCTAACCAGCCAGCCAGGCCTCTGCAAGGGCTTCTGGGTAGACCCCCCTCCCCTCCTCCCCCTCCTCCCCCAGCAGGCAGGCATCTCTCTGCTCTGCTCTGCTCTGCTGTGCTCTGCGGCGCTGCCTCTGGAGGGATCCTCCTCCCAGGTTTCTGGCCCGTCCAGCTGTTGATTTAGGCTGCGAGAGGCGGGCCAGGCCAGGCTGCCGCCGCCGCCGCTGCAGCAGCAGCAACCCGCTCCACCGCTCCACGCCTCCTTAATAATGGAAGCCGTGTATTAGCCCTGACAGTATCATTTATGGGCGAGCTGCACGCCGCGACGGGCCAGCCGTGGGATGCTATCGTTTAAAAGCAATATGGAGTGGAATTATTTATGAGGGCACGGTCTGCACACACACACACACACACACACCTCCTCTCCTCACTGCAATGCTGCACCGTGAAGGGCAGCGACGGACCCGAGTTCACCAGTGTGTGTGTGTGTGTGTGTGTGTGTTTCTGTGTGTGTGTGTGTGTGTGCACTAATTCAGATGCTACATACTGTATCATGCGACCGCCTCTGGAATGTCAACAAGCGTTCAGGCTGAACCGAGTGAAGCCTCCACCTGCAGTCTGTCTCTCTGCACTCACACCCGGTCAGCAGGGACGTAACGTAACGGCGAGGGGCGAGGGGAGGCAGGGGGCGAGGGGAGGCAGGGGGCGGGGCTTCAGTGGGGTTCTACAGCTGAAAGTGAAGTCATTTGTTTTGCTGTCGTCCGCTGGGAGACGCTGGAAAGTACTGAAAAACCAGAGTGATGTTTCTGAGCAGGAAGTTTGTTTTGGTTTTTTTTAGCTGCCTTAGCAAACTACATTTCCCACAATTCCACACGCCGACGCAGGTTTAAACGGCCGAGGCCGGCGGAGACGTGTGAGAACGTCAGAGGAAGCGGTTAGTGGTGCTACGAGGCTACTTCCTGTCTTCTGACCAATGAGAGGAGAGAACGCAGAGAGCAGAAAGCTAAAAAGTTGCTGTCTGTCTCCTGCAGAGGATCATGGGTAATGTAGTGTTTATACCCACACTGGAGGAAGCACGCACATGTGTGTGCTTCAAATTACTGTAACTCCTCGCTACTTCGTGCAATTTTAATCATTCAAACTGCACCTGAAAGCTGTGAAACGAGGCTTTCTGATGCTTACATTACATGCATTACGGTAATGACTGAGTGCCCTGTGGGGACAGGGAGGAAATGAGGAAATGGCGTTTGTGTGACAGAGCAAACTTTTGGTGCAGTTTCTTAAAGTTTAGCAAAGTTTTAAAGGTTTATTCTGTGTAAATAAACCTGAATCAGCATCAGAGAGTTTCACAGCTTTCAGGAGGAGCACGAAGTATCCAGGAGTTACGGTAATTTGAAAGACACACGCGTTAATAGAGTTTCTAAGTGACCGAACTTCATCCTACAAGTTCAACTATCCAGGAGACTCCTGTGTGTGTGTTCAGACACTGTTGTTGTTGTGTTGTTGTTTATTGTTGTTGTGTTGTTGTTGTGCAGACTGACGTGCGGTTGTGGACTTCCTGCAGAGTCCAGCAGAGTTCAGATAATTAAAGAGCAGATGTGGAGACACTGCTGCTGTCACCTGAACGCACAGCCAGGTCGACCTCTGCACTCTGCCTCAGCGTCCGCCAAACACACACACACACACACACACACACACACACACACACACACACACACACACACACACACACACAGCAGAGGAGGAGGAGGAGGAGGAGCGTAGTGACATGTATAACAGCTAGTGATGATTTCACAGCTCCGGCCAAACAGACGTTCACAGATTCCTCTCAGGAGGTTGTCAACAGGCATTCTGGGAAATGTAGTTTACTGAAAGTGTGATGACCTTCAAACTGCTTCCTCTCTCTCTCCTTCCAGCTGTTTCATTCACACACACACACACACATGCCGGCCAGAAAGGAGGAAGGAGAAGAAAGGAGGAAGGAGAAGAAAGGAGGAAGGAGAAGAAAGGAGGAAGGAGAGGAGGATGAAAATGAAATAAAAGAATCATCTTATAGTCACATGACGTCTTTAAATGTCTTTAAATGTCTGATTAAAAGCTCAAAACCTAAATATATTCATCTTAAACTTTAAATTTTCACATCTGACAAGCTGAAACCAGCAAATTTTTAACTTCTGTCTTTTAAAAATTGGACTAAAATGATGATTTGATTCGATCAGAATCTGCAAATATTTGAAAAAATAGTCATTTTTTTAAATTATAGAAAGAAAATAAAAAGGAAAAAAAGAGAAGTTGTTGATTAATTTTTCTGGAAGGAAGTGAAAAGGAGGAAGAAGAGTCCGAACACACACACACACACACACAGTCACACACACACACACACACACACACACACACACACACACACACACTCAGTTACAGTAAATGTTCTCCTGGAGGTTACTGAGTGCGTCCTCGCTGTTACCACCTATATGTGCACTTGAAAACATGTGTGTGTGTGTGTGTGTGTGTGACTGTGTGTGTGTGTGTGTGTGTGTGTGTGTGTGTGTCGTCACGTATGCCTCTAAAGTTTCACAGCCCAGCAGGAGAGGCTGCAGCCGGAGGGTCTCACTTCATACGGCGCCAGCACTATCAGACACACACACACACACACACACGTATGCACAATTACAGTGAAAGTTCCCCACACACACACACACACACACACACAGGCAGATAGTAGGATA